>JARUPZ010000019.1:4269900-4287286 GCA_031213475.1 Nereocystis luetkeana
TTTTACAGTGTCGTTGCCAACCGACGCCAACCCAACCTATAAAATGGGGGGGGGAGAGGGGGAGGGAGGGGGGTGGTGTTGGTGGTGGTGGGTGATGGCGTTGGGCGGAGGGGGGCGGTGGTGGTGGTGGTATTGATGTTGTTGGTGTTGTTGGTGCTGGTGGTTGTGGTGGGAATCGGCGTTATTCCGCACCGTGGATAAGAAACTTGTTGTTATGCGCGGGGCGGCGGCTGCACGGACCTCGGAGATGTTAGAGCTCACTTACTTTTGTTTCGTTTTTTGAGAAAAAAAAAAAAAAAAAACTTACCTCAGTCAGGTTGTTCCACACGAAAAAGCGTTATTAATACTATACGTACATCCCATGATTTCGGACCTCCAACACAAAACAAACGCGAGGAAAACCTTAAACCTGTGCTGACCCTTCCCACCGCCGCCACAGAACCGCCTCTCTCTCTATTATTGCGGAGGACCATAGTAAATAGAACCAAATATTGTCAGTAAAAATAAGTAAATATCTTCTTGGTTTTTGGCTGTTTTGTACCGTAGGTCCTGTTTACTATGGCCCCCCGTAAAATGACAAGAAAACGGGATACTGACCCCACAGCCCACAACGGACTAGATTTCTTGTTCGAGATTTGAGAAAGAAATGTGTTGCACACTACCATTTTCCCGGAAATAAATGTCTTATATACCAGGCACGTACAAGGCTGATTCAGTACAACCGCTCGCGAATTTCCCGGTTTTTTTGTCGAAAAATTCTCAGAATGAATGCTAATAATGGCCTCTAAACACCGCTCGCTCCCGAATTTTATCATTTTTTTTTCTCAAAGAAAAAAATTGGAAGGCCTTGGATTAAGTACAACCGCTCCCGAAATTATTTACTTTTTTTTATGGGAGATTTCTGTAGTATAGACGAAGGCTGACAGGCCTTTTGACTATTAATACCACCACTCACTGCTGGCTGTGCGATCCACGACAAACAACAGCGAAGTCTTCTACCTCCGTCGAGGTTGATCAGTCCATGGTACGGTCGTGCAAAGTCCGACGAAGTTCATTCACAACACGCCCATATATATATGCCTTGCAACAACAGCTCACCCAAAAAAAAGTGCGCAACCGCAATCCATCAGGAACTCTTGGAACGGCAAGAAGAGGAACGTCCGAAAACTTGTCGAAAGTACGAGTAGTCAGCAGTATACCCCCCCCCCCCCCGCCCCTCCGTGTGTCTATGGTCATACGACTACGGCCATGCATGAGATCGAGTATATACATATAATATCCTATCGAGTGCACCCCTCCCTCTGTGTGCTGCCTTCTGGCACTGCTCTTGCCCTGTGTCCCATTAATTATTCCCAGCGTTCAAGAAACCTGCATTTATTTTGGTGTTTTTGCCGGTTGTTATTGCGGGGGGCCATAGTTAATAGGACTCTATATTGTTGGTAAAAATGGTTAAATATATAGGTTTTTATGTCTAACACAGGTCCTATTAACTATGGTCCCCCGTAATAGTATTATTAGTAGGATGATGCTATGCCACGTTAGAGAAGCGCCGTGTTCTCCCGAACACATGTTCTCCTGAAGACACGTTGTCAGTATAAGGTTCCTGTAGCTCATGGGAGAGCTCTTTCTGCGTGCTGCATGCTTTGGAGAACAAATAGAGCGCTCTCGAACGCGATGGGCAACCAACCCCTAGCACGGCCTGTGTGTAGTCTGCTCCAAAACGCAGGCATGTAATGGATGAAGAGAAAAAAAAAAGACGCACGCTACTATTCATTGTAGGGTGGTATATACAGAGAATATGCACCTTGTCTATGCCTGGAGAAAACTACAAGTAGTATATATATAGAGCGCTCAGTCCGGAGGGTGTTCCATCCCCGTGGCGTGTATGTAGCCGTAGCAGTCTCCACTTAGGGCGTCGGTGTGGTGCACCCATTTTTAAGACCACCCCCATTGCTGTCTCTGGGAGTGCCTACACCGGAAATTAAATCAACTCATCGAAGCTGTCATCCACGTGCAAGCAAGTCCGCGTCACAAGCGGTTCCTAGTAGGATGCAGGTCGCCCTTCATGCGACTCGCCGGACACCTCACGGCGCTTCGCGCTTGGTGCAAGCAATGTCTGCCTGGTCGGTTGAAAACCCGACGTCCTCAGTGCCGGCACTGTGGGGAGGCACGACTACGGCCATGCATGAAATCGAGTACATATCTCCTATCGAGTACACCCCGCCTGACAACCCCCAAAAAACGTGGCCTTATCTCTTCACATACATATGGTTGTTATTTTTTACTGTTTACGAGGGACCATAGTAAATAGGACCAAATGTTGTCAGTAAAACTAGGGAAATATATAGGTTCTTGTGTGTACCCTAGGTCTTATTTACTACGGCCCCCCGTTTTACTACTTACTGAAAAAAGGGATTTCGTACTAATTCCAAGTAGTTTTGTTTTCTCTGGTGACCTGAGGCGATTTACCTGGTATAATCTCTATTAACCCTTCTAGGACTGCACACCCGTTTTCGGAACAAAGCGGTTATATTTTTGAGTAATTAGTTCCCAATTTTTCTTCTTTTTTTTTCTTTCTTTTTTTCCAGCTCGTTCTTTTTCAAGTGTTGGCCACCTCGCCTGCGGGGGGGGGGCACGACAGATTGTTTCTCCTAGATTTTGCTTTCATTTTTTTCTTCTTCTCTTTCGATTTGTCTACCTTGTTTTCGTTTTCTCTTTGATTGTTTCTTTTCGTTTCACTATTTCATAGATTGCGTATGTCGTGCCTGTCGTATGTGTGTTCTTTAAACCGTTCTTTCTACCCGTCGACATCCAGCACAACCAGTGTCCGTGCCGATTCTTCAATCCTAGAAGAGATACAAGTTCTGTGGTCACAAAGCTACGCCACAGAGATACTACGTTGTCACGTGTGCAGTATGCACTGCAGTGGGCAATGCAAAGCAAAGTCATCATATATATCGTGGGGACAAAGCTACGCCACAGAGATACGACGTTGCCACGTGTGACGATATGATGACTTTCCTTTGCATTGCCCACTGCAGTGCATACTGCACACGTGGCAACGTAGTATCTCTGTGGCGTAGCTTTGTGACCACAGAACTTGTATCTCTTCTAGGATTGAAGAATCGGCACGGACACTGGTTGTGCTGGATGTCGACGGGTAGAAAGGACGGTAGAACACACACACACACACACACACACACACACACACACACACACACACACACACACACACACACACACACACACACACACACACACACACACACACACACACACACACACACACACACACACACACACACACACACACACACACACACACACACACACACACACACACACACACACACACACACACACACACACACACACACACACACACACACACACACACACACACACACACACACACACACACACACACACACACACACACACACACACACACACACACACACACACACACACACACACACACACACACACACACACACACACACACACACACACACACACACACACACACACACACACACACACACACACACACACACACACACACACACACACACACACACACACACACACACACACACACACACACACACACACACACACACACACACACACACACACACACACACACACACACACACACACACACACACACACACACACACACACACACACACACACACACACACACACACACACACACACACACACACACACACACACACACACACACACACACACACACACACACACACACACACACACACACACACACACACACACACACACACACACACACACACACACACACACACACACACACACACACACACACACACACACACACACACACACACACACACACACACACACACACACACACACACACACACACACACACACACACACACACACACACACACACACACACACACACACACACACACACACACACACACACACACACACACACACACACACACACACACACACACACACACACACACACACACACACACACACACACACACACACACACACACACACACACACACACACACACACACACACACACACACACACACACACACACACACACACACACACACACACACACACACACACACACACACACACACACACACACACACACACACACACACACACACACACACACACACACACACACACACACACACACACACACACACACACACACACACACACACACACACACACACACACACACACACACACACACACACACACACACACACACACACACACACACACACACACACACACACACACACACACACACACACACACACACACACACACACACACACACACACACACACACACACACACACACACACACACACACACACACACACACACACACACACACACACACACACACACACACACACACACACACACACACACACACACACACACACACACACACACACACACACACACACACACACACACACACACACACACACACACACACACACACACACACACACACACACACACACACACACACACACACACACACACACACACACACACACACACACACACACACACACACACACACCAAACGGGACTGCAGCTTGCCCTAAAAAGGGTCAATACGAAGCTTCACACCTAGGATAGATAAACCATTTACGAACAGATAGATCATGATCCCGATCATCTGCGGATAGACCATCTACTACTGCTGTGCTTGCTGTGGTCCCTCACCTCCCGATCATCTGCGGATAGACCATCTACTACTGCTGTGCTTGCTGTGGTCCCTCACCCATTCAGAAAGAAGTGCAGTCCCGTTTTGGGGGCAAACTCCTTAGTTAGAATTTTGAGTGGATTTATCCCCTAAACGGGGCTGGCTCCAACAGTCTGCCCTACAAGGGTCGGAATGTGGGCACACCACTCCTCCTCCTGCTAGCAGCAGCTGTATGTACGTACCTGGTAGCACTTTTTCGGCCACCCCAAAAGGCCATGAATTGAACCAGCCCCCCGTGATGGCCTGCTTACAGGTGTGTAGCGGCCTGCTTACAGGTGTGGGGCATCAAAAGGGTAAAAAACGCACGTGACACTCCGGCGGTGGCAGGAGTGCACCTTTTTTTGCACGTACATAGCTTTCTCTGCAAGGAGAGCTACTTACTGCTGCAGTTCTCTCTGTGTGTACCAGGTGAAAAAAACTCAAAAAAAGCTCGTTTTCTCAAGCTTTGTCGCCAAATTATTACAAGTTCGAAAGCGACGAGATCGCTACCTCCCAATATATATAGTATATATATTATACAGTATATTAATAGTGTTCGTTTTTGAAGGTTAAACTGCTGAGCTACTCAGCCAGGTTTTACCTTTACAAGCGAACGAAAGTATGGTGCCTTTCTTTGGGCTCGATGCGGCCTCCCCCACCGATGGGCATCCTCCGGGGTTGATCAAGCCCCCTAATCAGCGCCTGGTTTTTCCTTCGTATCAGCGCCTGGTTTTTCCTAATCGGCGCCTGTTTTATAGTCGTGCCTTCTTCTGCTCATATATATGTGAGTGAGATTCACCCTAATTTTTCTGAGGCTCCTCGCTTAAGGAGCTCCATACCTCGCCCGAAACCTGACTTCAGCAAACTTAAATCCCATCCCAATAATAATAATAATGAAGAATCCCATGGCCCAAGAACGTCATTTTTGTAATTGATATTATTGGCATTCCGGCGATTTTGGGTGAAGGAACTCTCCTTCACTCAGAAACAAAGCCCCGGAAATGTGCTAGTAAATACCTCTCTCTATCGTAGAACGCGCCGATGTGGTTCACTCCGCTCTCGGCTCTAGACTCCGGTGCGCTGACTGAGAAACCAGCTCAGTGGTTAGAACCGCAGTCCCGTTTTGGGGACATAGCATTCAAACTTCAAGTAGTTTGTCCCCAAAACGGGACTGCGGTTCTAAAAGGGTTAACCTTTCTTTGTAAACGAACAAGTAGGGGGCATCGATCGGGCTGCGAATAGAATGAAGAAAAGCACACAGCACACGAAAATAATGGGAAAATTCCCTAACGGATACCAGGTATAGATTGAGTATTTCCCGGTTGAGGAGCCCCCGTCTACCGCACTGTATACCGCACTGTAGAGGCATGCTACCGCACTACATACCGCACTGTAGAGGCATGCTACCGCACTGTATACCGTACTGTAGAGGCATGCTACCACACTACATACCGCACTGTAGAGGCATGCTACCGCACTATATACCGCACTCTAGAGGCATGCTACCGCACTACATACCGCACTGTAGAGGCATGCTACCGCACTACATACCGCACTGTAGAGGCATGCTACCGCACTACATACCGCACTGTAGAGGCATGCCACCGCACTATATACCGCACTCTAGAGGCATGCTACCGCACTATATACCGCACTCTAGAGGCATGCTACCGCACTACATACCGCACTGTAGAGGCATGCTACCGCACTATATACCGCACTGTAGAGGCATACTACCGCACTACATACCGCACTGTAGACCGCACTGTAGCGGGGTGGATCTTAAATTGCGAAGCACCCTTCCTTACGTGAGAAACCGTCCTTTAGGGGGAAGGGTTTTAGGAGGGTTTTTACTCGATTAGAGTGTACACAGCCCATTTTTATCTCACTGGCAACTCGCCAACCATTGCAACGGATTGTCGCTGGAATGTATGTGCATGGGAGGGCTATTAATAGATGTGATCCAAAATGAAGAAAAGATAGCTCTCAGAAAAATGGGATTCCAAAAGCAAAGATATTGGGCACAGACAGCAATTCCTCGGGTTTGGGTTCTTACAGTTGTACGGGGTGCGGGTCGCCCTTCATGCCCTTCATGCCCTTCATGCCTTTCATGCGACTCGGCGAACACCTCACGGCGCTTGCTCCGCGCTTGGTGCAAGTGAGCGATGCCTGCCTGGTCAGTGAAAACCCGACGACGTGCTCCGTCCCGGCATTGTTGTAGGGATGCGAGGGTCTATGGTCGGTCGTACGACTACGGCCATGCATGAGATCGAGTACATCTCTCCTATCGAGTACACCCTTTCCCCTCCCCCGCCCCCGGCAGTCCGGCAAAAAGCTTTTGAGATCAGAAGTATATACGATTGTGGGCAAGATCCAGTGCCTACGGGGCCCACGGGTGGGAGAAGCGGGGGAGAGAGAAAGAGAGAAGCCTCCAAAGCCTCTAGCGCGACGGGTGTGTGTATGTGTGAGTGTGCGTGTGTGTGTTCTTCGCATTAAAACCGTTCCTTCTGCCGGTCGACATCCGGCACAGCCAGTGTCCGTGCCGATTCTTCAATCCTGTGTAGAGAGATCCAAGCTCTCTGTGATCACAAAACTACGCCACGGAAGAGATACTACATTGGCATGCACAGCAGTGAGCAGAGTATAGATAATGCAATACCATGACATACATACTGGGTGGAAAGCAGAGGCGAGGGGAAGCAAAAAAAAAAAAAATGACGCTTCAACCTCAAATAAATACGAGCGATTTGTTTGACACTAAAACGGGGATACAAATTATATATATTTAAATACAATTGTTGTTGTGTAGGAGTTGTCCGACCGACGTCGAAGAGACCCTTATCCCGTCTCTAGTCTGCCGTGTTTTGTTCCTCCAACGATCAGTCAGTAAAAAAAGTTTGGTCCCGAAACGCCCCACCCCTTTGTTCTTCCTCCTTCCTTTCTTTTGTTTTTTCCCTCATCCCGTTTTACTATGTTCGCCCTTCTTTTCCCTGTCTCCCACTCTAGCTATTTGCGGGGGACCACAGTGAATAGGACCAAATACTGTTAGTAAAAATAGTCAAATACATAGGTTTTGTGTACACCGTGGGTCCTATTTACTATGGCCCCCGTAGTAGTCAAAACTCAGCTCCGGGATCACGTTGTATACAGCACGCTCTTCTCTCCCCCCCCCCCCCTTATGGTCATACGACTACGGCCATGCATGAGATCGAGTACATCTCTCCTATCGAGTACACCCCCCCCCCCTTCCCTCCTAACCCCCCCTCCCTCAGTCCCTCCCTCTTTCCCTCCCCCCCTCCCTCCCTCCCTCCCTCCCTCCCTCCCTCCCTCCCTCCCTCCCCGCTACGGCTCGCGCCTTCTTTGCCTTTGCCTTTTAGTTTTCGCGAGAAAACTTCTAAAACACTTTCTTCCTTCCCGTCGACTCGCATAGAAATTTGCACCCACCAAGCACTACCCTATCTGGCGTGTGTGGATCCAAAATTTCCAAGCACTGATACTGGGATTGAAAAAACCTGGTTATCATGGTGGGTAGTTGCTCCTCGGCTCGGGGCAGTTTTTTTTTGGTCCTGAAAACACACACGCCCGCTACGTACCACCGTGCGTGCGGTGCATGAGGCCTCTAAAATAATACCTGGTAGCGAACTACTTCGCACGTCGCTAAGAGCAGAAAATGAGACTGTGAAGCGCTATGATATCGGGTATACGAATCGATATGACGGTACGAAAAACAAAAAACGCGCGATGGGCGTGTGCATGTATGTGTCAAGCTGAGTGTCGACTGCGTACGTATCCAGTCGATCGAGATTCGTAGGTACCAGGCATTACATACAACCTCGTGCATAGTGCATGGGATAAGTTTGTTCCCGTGGTTTTCTTCTTTTCCGGCGTCCCCGGTGGCTTGGTAGGTGGTCCGCGAGCTTATCAAGATCAATTTCGTGGGTTCAAGTCCCACCCAATGGGAATGGCATTCCCATTGGTCCCACCGAGTGCATGCTCGTAGGTGCTTTTTCTTGCACGGCTTGTCCAGAAGGTCGTCGAGGGTAAAACATCCTACGAGTTAGACCTATCTATGCCAATGGGACAGCGAAGTTTCAATAAATAGTTTGAATTTCAAAGATACCCGCCGAAAAAAATCAGAACACGCTTCCTATGGGCCACATAAAAAAAAAAAAAGTTCCTAACTTTTGGAAAAGCCCGAAAAAAACAAATCTGGGGCCGATGTTGGGCCAACATCGGCTTGAAAAAAACTCAGGCCGATCTTTGGTTCGAAGCGGCGAGATTCCAAGTCCTCGGCAGATATCGATCAACAAAACCCACGATTGCGTCATGAATTCTGAACGGAGTGCGCTCGTTAGGGGCTCCAACCCACCCTAGGGTCACCGTCTTCACACCATGGCCGGTATCATGTGGTGGGGGCTGACCAGGCGTATGATACAAAAACATTTGGCCGCTGGTTTGCACAAAACAGAAGACAAAACTTCTCCATCCGTCTCAAATGGCTAAAAATAGAGTTTTTTTCAGGTTTGGGAGGATACCGTAGGACGCCGCCGGCAAGCTCTCGCCCCCTAGACCATGGATCCACCTGATATCTTCGAGGCCGTTATCTATATTCGTTGGGCTTGCCAGATACCGAGCGGGTTGGCCGTGGGCAGAGTCTATGTCGAGATCGAGCGTCGATCGTCGCAAGAGCAGGTTTCGATCACCGTGTTGACAATTTGCAAACAGAAAAAACTAATTGCGCCGCCTGCAGCCGTTGGGGGGAAAAAAATAAAAAATAAAAGTTTTTTTCTCAGTTTTTCCCACAGCGGCGGTACGAGAAAATTCTCGGCTGTTTTTTTTAAAGCAATATATTTGAAAAAAAACTTTTGAACTTCGCGTTTCCATTGGCGGCATAGATAGGTCTAGATTAGAATGGAAAGTGAAAGTGATGATTAAAAAAAAGGGATGTTTTGAGTGATCAACGTTGAAGCTCATGCTGCATGTTGTCGGACTGCAAGCATCATACCTGGTAGTTTAATAATATAATTTTTTGTTTCCGAGGTTTTCTTCTTTCGGGAAAGTTGTGAGTGATCAAAGTTGGAGATCGTGCTGCACATTGTCGGATGGCAAGATAAATAAAAACAATAATAACATGATGATTCAAGTACGTACGTACGTACGTACGTACGTAGCTGATGTATATCTTTGCAAAACATATACCTGGTACCTGGTACTGTATACGTCCCCGGTGGTGCACAGAGTACAGCAGTGTGTGAAAAAAAAAATCGAAAACACGTTAGCTGTTCTATAGATCGCGAAAATAAACTACAGGCGAAGTGGTGGATGCTACTATTAATAGTATAATATGTTGCGATCCCAAATATTAATATTAATAGTGTGGGTGCGGTGCAGATGGCAGCCTTGCGCGAGGCTGATATATATCCTCGCGTGCCCACGTTTTGGCATTGAACTATAAATGCTCGGAATGTGTATGGGATACGTTTTGCCGATTTTGACGCCTCGTGCGCGGAGTTGCGTACTATTAATGCCGGCGTCCCCGGTGGCTTGGTGGGTGGTCCGCGAGCCTATCAAGATCAATTTCGTGGATTCAAGTCTCACCGAGTGCATGCTCGTACAGGCTTTTTCTTGCATAAGAAAATTAATTAGCGGAAAGCACGAGAGCGTGAGTTAGCTACATTCGATGAAAATCGACGAGCAGTGGGAATGCTGAACCCTATGCGGGACAAAATTAAAGGCACGTGCCGGGGGGGAGAAGGGTAGACACCTGTGACCACGGCTTGTCCAGAAGTTTGTTGAGGGTAAAACCTCCTACGAGTTAAGCTGGAAAGTAAAAGCGATGATTAATATATATGTATATATATAATATACCTGGTATATATTATATATACTATATATTGTATATACTCGTATATATATTAAAAAAAAACACACACACACACAAACAGGAGCGATCACGGTCACGCAACAGCCAGCATCACCAATCTATTCCGAGTTAGGCTTTTTCCTTCCGCTAGGCAGTCGTCATCATCATCGTCACCCGGTTCACGCGCAGGCGGCCGGTTTCCGAGAATAACATTCTGCGGATGCTTTGTTTGATTGCAGGACAGGACAGACACCTGTCAGCATTTATTTATAGGAGCTGCGGTCCAGGCTGTATGTATTGTACATCCAACAAAAGCTCACTGCACTGGTTACGGTGTTATTAATATTAATAGTATGGTATCATACCTGGTACTCTCCTGATGTTACTATTAAGATCTTATTCCGGTGGGCTATGATACCGCGGTACAAGGTTAACCGATCGCCCACCCAATCTAAGTAACAAAAGCTTCGTTACACTATTATCCTCCCCTTCTTGGTCTTCGGTTATGCACCCTTTTAGGACCGCAGTCCCGTCTTGGGGACAAACTACTTAAAAAATGAGTGGGTTATCCCCAAAACGGGACTGCGGCCCTTACAAAAGGGTCAGCAATGTCTGAGGACCCACAGGAAGAAGAGTGCGTCATCAGATTCTTGACACGAACGAGGAAATTCACTTTTCTCGAAAAAAAACGTTTTCATGGTGGTGGTGGTGGTGGTGGTGGTAGACGTGAGATTCGAAGTCACGACCAACGACCCGCCGTGTCCTCCCGATTGACGCCATATATATGTGAAAAGGTCTTGGTCCGTTGGGCTACTGGTAAAAATATTACCAGTAGCCCAACGGACTAAGTTTTCACCAATAGCCCAACGTCTATCGGCGGGACATGGGTCGTCGGTCGTGACTTCGAGTCCCACGTCCACCATGAAAACGTTTTTTAGATAAAGAAAGGGTAAGTTTCCTCATGTCAAGAACCTGATAAGAGACTGCTCCTGGGTTCCCAGCAGAGATTGTTAACCCCTTTTAGACCCCGCAGTCCCGTTTCGGGGACTTAGAATTTGACTGGTTTGTGCCCAAAACGGGACTGCGGTACTAAAAGGTCTAAAAGCGCTCCCATACGAAGACGAAGGACCCCGCTGTTCAGAACGGGGGGGGGGGGAGAGTGTTATAAGGCTTAGATTCTGGGTAGGCGATGGGATGACCTTTTATAACCTGAGTAGCCTTGCGGAGAGACCTTGGCATTACTCTTGCCATCCGACAACAATGTGTACATATTATAGCCAGAGTAGCCTTGCGGAGAGACCTTGGCATTACTCTTGTCATCCGACAACAATGTGTACATACGTACATACATACATACATACATACATACATACATACATACATACATACATACATACATACATACATACATACATACATACATACATACATACATACATACATACATACATACATACATACATACATACATACATACATACATACATACATACATACATACATACATACATACATACATACATACATACATACATACATACATACATACATACATACATACATACATACATACATACATACATACATACATACATACATACATAGATACATACATAGATACATACATACATACATACATACATACATACATACATACATACATACATACATACATACATACATACATACATACATACATACATACATACATACATACATACATACATACATACATACATACATACATACATACATACATACATACATACATACATACATACATACATACATACATACATACATACATACATACATACATACATACATACATACATACATACATACATACATACATACATACATACATAGATACATACATACATACATACATACATACATACATACATACATACATACATACATACATACATACATACATACATACATACATACATACATACATACATACATACATACATACATACATACATACATACATACATACATACATACATACATACATACATACATACATACATACATACATACATACATACATACATACATACATACATACATACATACATACATACATACATACATAGATACATACATACATACATACATACATACATACATGTGTGTGTGTGTGTTCTTCACATTAAACCGTTCTTTCTACCCGTCGACATCCAGCACAACCAGTGTCCGTGCCGATTCTTCCATCCTAGAAGAGATACAAGTTCTGTGGTCACAAAGCTACGCCACAGAGATACTACGTTGCCACGTGTGCAGTGTGAACTGCAGTGGGCAATGCAAAGCCATGTCATCATACTAGATACGACAGGCACGACATACGCAATCTATGAAATAGTGAAACGAAAAGAAACAATCAAAGAGAAAACAAAACAAGGTAGACAAGTCGAAAAAGAAAAAGAAGAAAAATGAAAGCAAAATCTAAGAGAAACAATCTGTCGTGCCCCCCCCCCCGCAGGCGAGGTGGCCTACACTTGAAAAAGAACGAGCTGGAAAAAAGAAGAAATAACAAAAGACACCACTGCTTGTGAACAGAGTAAGACAAAGAACCAAGGAGAAAGTAACAAGGAAAAATAACAAAGGGGAAATAACAGGCAGACCAAAGCCCAAAGCACCTTCTAGGTGGCGGCAGCAGCTTGTGGTACGAGTAGTATAGCCAGGTTCTCCCTGCTAATCCGCCTGGTACCTTGCTACCCAGACTGCCGTCTCCGCCCTGCGTTCGTCAACTATGCCCAGCCCCTTGGCGTCAGACAATACGAGCCGAGCAGAGCAGGTTCGTCTTCCAACCACGCCACACGGCTCCTTGAGTACGGCTTATCAATCAGAAAAGGAAGAGGAAGAGAAAAAATGAAATGAAAATCACGGAGAGTCAGCGCAAGAGAGAAAAAAAAAAAAAAAAAAAAAAAAAAAAAAAAAAAACTAAAAGAGAAGACAAGGGAAGACCACGTTCGAGCCAGCTGCACCAGTTGGTAGCACTAGTAGTATGGTCATATTCTACTTCCTAGTCGACTTGGTGCCTTGCTACCCTGTCTGCCATCTCCTTCCTACTTTCGTCTACCGCCGTTTCCCTTCTACCCCTCCTGTTCCCCCCCCTCTCCGCATTCACTCGGTCGGGCTTTATGCCACTTCTCCTGTTGCCCCCTCCCCCCCCGTTCCTTTGGGCACCATCCACGGCGGATGCGCGGCGCTGTCTACTCATCTCAGCCTCAGCCTCGTGCCACCTCACCATGAACCGTTCGGCTGCTTCAAGGATCCCCCGGTACCACTTCCCCGCCTTTTTGGCTGCTGTACATACATACATAGATACATACATACATACATACATACATACATACATACATACATACATACATACATACATACATACATACATACATACATACATACATTCATACTGTAGCATCAGTGGGTTTCGACATGGATCACTCGGGATCACTCCGAAAAAGAGAACACCACGAAAACAGACAAAAAAGCCTACGCATAAAGTCTAACTCCCTCCTGTACGTACGTGCTTCCGACTTGCCAGATATTTACAGTTGCGTAGGTGCGTTTTTTTTTGGGCGTTGATACTATTAACAGATCTCTCGCCGGGTCCCTTGCGGACGTCCGTGCTCTGTGATGATTTCATCAAGAACCCTGCGCACTATATACTAGTATAATGTGGGAGAATACGGCGAGTACGTACGTAGAAGAAACACGCCAAAGAGCAATGACAGCCTTTTTTTTGTGATGGTGGGGATTATGTTATCCCTTCACTAACAACAACGGTGCTACACTTAAAATCAAGCCAAGTAGGCAGATTCGTTTCGACTATTACGGGGGGCCATATTAAACACGACCTACGGTACACACACAAACCTACATATTTCGCTATTTTTACCAATAATATTTGGTCCTATTTACTATGGTCCCCCGTAGTAGGTTACCGTAGAGTTGTCACAGTAACAGCTCTATAATAGGTATGATGGAGCTGCCACAAGAACAGCTCAGAAGTTATACTGTGGGCCACGGAGCGCATTGCACTATCGTGACAATCCTGCCCTTCCTGCCACTCGCCGAACACCTCACGGCACGTCCCGCTTGGCGCGAGCGATGTCTGCCTGGTCTGTGAAAACCTGACCTGCTCCGTCCCGGCATTGTAGGGATGCGAGGGTCTATGGTTATACGACCACGGCCATGCACGACATGAGAACACCCCCCACACACCCACCCACCCACTCGCCCACCCCCCTCCCCCTACCTCAAAATCCACCGGTGATATCGCTAGAAATGTTTCGACATCTCGGGCGGATAGATCATCAACAGATAGATAATATACAGATAGACCATATAGATAATATACAGATAGATAATTTAAAACATCCACAGATAGATCATGTAGAGCATCTACAGATAGATAATCCAGATCGTATAGATCATCTACAGATAGGTCTTATAGGTCGCATATATCATCTACAAACATATCATCTAGATCATCTAGATCATCTACAGATAGATCATATAGGTCATGTAGGCCCTAACCTGCCTACATGATACGTTGTGCAGGATCTGTATAGTACACATCCAACCCGGTGGAGACATGACGCGCGCTACAGGCAGTAGATCGTCAGCAGTTTTTTTTTTTTGTTCTGCCCCGGAGAGCGAGAGGAAACCCCTGTCCACACTTATTTCTCAAGTATCGTCAGCAGATTGCACAGCTCCAACCCAGCAGCGTGATCTAGATCATGCAGATCATACAGATCATGCATCTATCTGCCCGGAAAAATCAAGCTCACGAATTTTGGGAATCGATTATCTGTCCAGCATGACGCGTGGCGTGTTTTGCTGACGTCCTCCTCCTTCTCCTCCTCCTCCTCCTATTCTGCTTATTGCTTCAAGGCCCTACCCTCCGATACTTTAACGAAGCGCAGAGCGAGAGGGAGACTAAGAGAATGAAAAAATATTCGAAGCACGAGCACCGAAGACAGCAGAAACAAACCTGCAGTGGAGTAGAGAGATAGATGTCCTCTTCGTACTTACTTGCTCAATGAGTGTGATTGCGCGATGCTATCTGGAACCGCGGTGCTAAAACAAGGGCAGCCAAGAACGGGGCGCCGAATATATCACAGGAAAAAAAAAAACAGCATTCTCCTCAGTTATCTCCCTGTTAGGGAGGACTGTTGTTAATAGGACCTACGTTACACACAAAAAAATATATATTTACCTCTTTTTACTAACAGTGTTTGGTCCTATTTACTATCGCCCCCCGTAATAGAACATGCATCATCATATCTGCCGTCATTACCCCTCGAAAAAAATTGCGAATAAACCGCAACAAACTCGGCAGTAACTCGTGTCATGCATGGTCGTAGTCGTATGACCACAGACCCTCGCATCCTTGCAATGCCGGGACGGGGCACGACGGGTTTTCACCGACCAGGCAGGCATTGATTGCGCCTAGCGCGAAAACGCCATGATGAGGTGTTGGGCGAGTCGCATGAAGGGTGAGCTGCATCCTACTAAGAACCGCTTGTGAGGCGGCCTTGCATATGGATGGCAGCTTTGAATGAATCGGGCGGGGGGAGGGGGAGGGGGGGGGGGGGGGGGTACACGATAAACTAAAAAAACACGTCGTACGGTGCCAGGTATTCTACCTACTATAGCACTTCGTACATAGTCTAAAAGGCTCAAACGGTCCCCAACGGCCCCAAAGGGCTAAAACATGACTCGCTTGATTTCACGACGTGCAGGCTCGAGCCGCCGTATCGGCAGATAACTACATTTCAATACTACGAGCGAAAGGAGATACCACCGACACCATTTTTCCACAGCAGCCTATAAAACTATACCAGTGCCAGGTAGGGCACGTGCCTTGCTTCCGAGCTGGGTGAGATGACGCCCTTGGAGATGCTTCAAGAGAAAGCCCAAAGAACGCAGACCCGCTCGCGAATACGAAATCCGATCGAAAAATCTTCCGAAATAATCATTTTTCGAAAACAAGGAAACGGTCTGTCCCGAAGTAGAAGGAACGTTTGGACCAAAACTTTTTAAGCGCCGTTTCAACGAAAATGTTAATATACTTTGACCGTTCTTATATTTTGATACAGAGAGGCGTACCAAGTAAGTATATATGTATATAATATATATACTGGTATATTATATATATCTATGTATGTGTGTGCCTTCTACCAGGTGATAGCGACAACGGCCACAAACATCCACGCCACAGCTGCTACCCTGTCGCACACCTACTACGGGGGACCATAGTAAACAGGACCAAATAGTGTTAGTAAAAAAAGGTAAATATATATATATATATAGGTTTTTGTGTGTACCGTAGGTCCTATTTGGGTTTTTGTCCGTCATATAGGGGGACAAGGAGAACACGCTTGACAAAAATCGGCATCCTCTATTGTCCTTAATGTCGGACACTGCATACACAACCTCCAATCTACGACAGCAACCTAAAGAGGGGATAACTCTTTGGAGTTTTTTTTTTTAGTTGAAATGGCGCTTCACCGAAACGGCATCATCGTCGTTGGATCTACTACTGCCCCTCCCACCGTAGAAGCCCAAGGCCTGCAGCGACAATATATACGCCAGAAGACCGGCCGGCCAGACGAGGAGGATATAGAAGTGTAGTTATTCCTTTGCTGTGTGTCGTGCTATTAAAAATCAAGACTTTTCGTTTTTTTCTTCATGTTTTTGGCGGCAGTATC
>JARUPZ010000019.1:4287386-4448461 GCA_031213475.1 Nereocystis luetkeana
CGAACGAAATAAACAAACGAACAAACAAACAAACAAACAAACGAACACACGAACGAACAAACAAACAAACAAACAAACAAACAAACAAACGAACGAACAAACAAACAAACAAACAAACAAACAAACAAACAAACAAACAAACGAAACAAACAAACAAACGGAATAAACAAACAAACGAAATAAACAAACAAACGAACAAACAAGACAAAACAAAACAATACAAAACAATAAGAATGTGCTTTCATGTGCCTTTCTTCTCCTTGCGGGGTAAAGCGCGAGGGTGAGTTTGTTTTTTTGCGACATTCGATGAGCATCGAGATGAGCAGTGGCAATGGTTCACAGAAAAATCGGACAGATCGTCGATCCCCACAGTTCATGATCTGTAGATCTTTTCAGGGCAGATAGATCATCTATCCCCGATGTTGCATGATCTGTATGATCTAGCTCATGTTGCAGGGTGGGAGCTTGCATGGTCCACGACATGTTTCCTGGGTCTTGGATATATATGTGCTGTAACGCAGATCCCCCTGCACAGCACTTCATCACACGGCATGATAGTGCGATGGTATCCCCTCTCCCCTGTTGCGGCATTGTGGTTTGTAGCAAGCGTCCCCTCATCATACCTGGCAGGCGTTATCGCACCTGCCTTTCTGATGAATGCCTCGCCCCTTCGTTCAGGCGTTATCTGGCGAGGCAAGCAGCAACTAATTCAAGAGCTTATAACATCGTCAAGTATCTCGTGTGAGTTACCAGAGCAGAGCCAAAGGCATCAACCTGCTAGCAGTAGTCGGTCCCTAGGTCCATACTGCCTTACACTTAACGGTAGGATTTAGATTATCTATCTGTAGGTAGATGATCTATCTGTAGATGATCTATATGTAAACGATCTTCCCGGGTTGTGGCAGCAACGCCTTGAATGAACCGGATGCGTAACGAAAAAAATAAATGAAGGCATGTACACACCGGGAGGGAGGGGAGAGTGAGGGAAAAGACACCTACCTGCCTGTGGTCCCGCGGCTTTTTTTCACCTTTTCCAGGGGGCTGTAAAAGTGAAAAGTGATGGGGTTTTGTTTTTATCAAAAGGAGAAAATAAAAAAGGCAGGATGAGAAGAAAAGAAAGACAAAACGCGTCAGCTTTTAGAGACGTCACCACCATGTGTCGGCGACGAAGTTGTCCGTGTGTCACAACGATGTGTCGTGAGATCCATCGGGGGGGGGGGGAGGGGGGCTGATACCAAACGCACTTCCAATCAGCATCATGGTCACCATCATCACCATCACGAGAACACACGATGACCGCCGTAAAAAGAGCCGTTGAGTTCATTCACAACACAGGGTTAGGTGCGATCATTTTTCAGCGCTCGTTTTTGTCGACGCTGGCAACGGTATGTAAGAGGGGTGCTAAAAGTCGGACACTAATTTTCTCGGAGAGGTCTCGATCGGATAAATCCGAAAACACCTTGCATTTGTTATCCCTTTTAAGACCGCAGTCCCGTTTTGGGGGGACAAACTATCTAGAATTTGAGTTGTTTGTCCCCAAGATGGGACTGCAGTCCTAAAGGGGTTAAGCTTCCCGTTCTGGAAAGAAAAAAAAAACGAGTGCGAGCTCAACGGTCTTCTTTGCGGTGTTTCTGGGGACCTTTCTTGCGTTGTGATCGTTGTCATGAAGTTTATGCTGCCATGTGTATATTTATTTATATATATACAGCACCGCGTACGATCGAAGCAATCACACACCAAAGCTTGCTTGCGCAAATGCGAAAATGAGTTTTGAGGGGGGAGGGGGGGGGGGAATCGCTTCGATCTTTCACGAGCATGAGTGGAGTGCTTTTTTTTTTACCGTTCTTAATTTTGTTTGCTTTAATTGATTGATTTGTTTTTCTTCAAATACAGAAACGTCTCGTACTACTGCTGTAGGTACCACAATTAATTGTTTCACGCCCCACTAATACTGCTACTATTACGGGGGACCATAGTTAATAGACCTATGGTATACTTAAAAACCTACCTGGTATATATTTAACCATTTTTACCAACAATATTTGGTCCTACCAGGTATTAACTATGGTCCCCCGTAATAACTGCTGTTACCTGGTACCTGGTACCTGGTACGTTTTATTGTTCTTCTTATTGTTGGGTGTTGCCATTATTACGGGGGGTCATAGTTAATAGGACCTATGGTATACGTAAAAAACCTATATATTGATCATTTTTACTAACAATATTTGGTCCTATTAACTATGGTCCCCCGTAATAACTGCTGTTACCTGGTACCTGGTACGTTTTATTGTTCTTCTTATTATTATTTCTCTTGCCATCCGACAATGTGCAGCATGGTCTTCAACATGGATCACTCATAACTTTCCCGAAAGAAGAAAGCCTCGGAAACAAAAGGAAACCCATGCACCAAGTCTACCTCCCTTCTTATTGTTGGGTGTTACCATTATTAATAACAGCAGGAGCTTTTCAACGTTGATCACCCGCAAAACATTAACATTCTCCCAAAAAAGTAAGAAAAGCCTACTGCTGAACGCTGGTTATACTTGGCCCCAGTGGCTTATGGTGTGCACTCATATGGGGGAAGGGGTGGGTGGGAGGGCACAGAAAGAGACAAACACGCAAACTTCTAGCCCATGTATATCTCCAGTATCGTGCTGTCGTCGCAAGACCACATGTATGTATGCACACCCTCGCATGCCTACAGTGCCGGGACGGAGTGTACGTCGGGTTTTCACCGACCACCAGGCAAACTGACATTGAGTAGGTTGCTTGTTGCAAATCTTCCATCAAACTGGCGAAGCGCCGTTAGGCGTTTCCGCGATAGAGACGTATGGAAGGGTGAGCTGCACATCGTGATAAAAGATTAAAAGAAAAGCTGACTGCCATACACATAGCTCAGTGGGTTTTAGTGGGGGTGGACATCTAACGGAGGGGGAAGGGGTACTCATGTCATGCATGGCCGTTCAAGAGCCGGGGGTGTGTGCGTGTGTGTGTGCTGGGTATCATGCATGGCCGTAGTCATCTGACCATAGACTCTGGATTCCCTACAATGCCGGGACGGAACCAGGCAGGACACCGCAAGTAGCAACCAAGCGCGCAGTGAAACGTGAGGCGTTCGGCGAGTCGCCTGAAGGGTGAGCTGCATCCCTACTAAGAATCGCTTCTGGGAGGGGAACTTCCTTGCATATGGGTGACAGCTTCAATGAGTAAGAGCGCGCGGGGCGGGGCGGGCGGGGGGGCGGGCGGGGGGGGAGGTGTACTCGATAGGAGAGATGTACTCGATTTCATGCATGGCCGCAGTCGTATGGCCATAGACCCTCGCATCCCTACAGTGCCGGGACGGAGCATGTCGGGTTTTCACCGACTAGGCAGAGATTGCTTGCACCAAGCGCGAAGCGCCGTGAGGTGTCTGGCGAGTCGCATGAAGGGTGAGCTGCATCCTACTAAGAACCGCTTTTGAGGCGGACCTGCATATGGATGACAGCTTCAACGATTTAATTTTATTTCCGGTGTAGGCACTTCCAGAGACAGCAATGGGAATACTATGTAACTGCCTCTTGGGTGCCTTACCTTGAACACTACGTGATACGATCATTCCCACTTGTGCAGAGCAAAGGTTCTTTACCTCGCACAAGTGATCTAGCTCGACAACTAGTTGTGGGCGACCGCCCAAAAAAAAAACGGTACCCTGGTTGTCTAGCGCACGTAGTGAGCGGCATGTTTTACAGTGTCGTTGCCAACCGACACCAACCCAACCTATCGCCCCGGTGGTTCAAGCGGTTAACCTCGTTCTACTTGTTTTGAGTCCTGGGTTCGAGCCCCAGGTGGGTCGGACTTTGACTTTATTTGCAAAAATAAAAAATAAAAAAAGGATTCAATTGTTGAGAGCGCCTTGCAGCGTGGGGTAGGCACAATTCGATGCGAGTCGACGAGGGAAGAAAAGGCTGAAATCTTCTCGCGATAAAAATGAAGGCACGTACCGTAGCGGGAAGGGGGGAGAAGAGCCTGCTATGTGACCCCGGATCTGAGTTACGAGTGGGAAGGAGAGAGAGAAGAAGATGTGCGAAGATAATGAATGGGATGAGCAATATATATATATATATATATATATACAAGTAGGGGGTGGGCGGGGGGGGGGGGGGCAGGTAGAAAAGGAGAGAAGAGGGAAAGGTTCACACCATGCACATGTTGTTGGCTTTTTCCGTCCAGCCCAGGGAGAGGGCCGGCCGCCCGAACGTCCGCACGCGCGCCCGGACAATCCCCATGCCCATGAGGTTCCTCGCTCCGAGAGCACCCCAGCGAGTGAGCGTCGAGGGTGTTGGTCGGCTGCGCGGCATAGTCAAGGAAAGGCGACGTCACCTTCCCGTTTTTGTTTCTCCGGACGAGCTCGCGTTCCGTAGCGCTCAGGATTCCCTGCCGGGTTTTACATACCACCGAACAACAATAGTAAAGAATACCAGTACCGGGTAAGGGAGGAACGGAGGCGGACGGGGTGGGGGGTGGGAGAGCGGGGGGGGGGGGGAGGGGGGGGGGGCGGAGGGAAAACGGGGGGGGGGGGGGAGGGGCGTACGCATTTGTTGCTCGCCTTAGGTAGTCATTTAGTCATTGACCCACATCAGCATCAGCACCAGTTTTGAGGGCATAGAGCATCCGTTCTTACTCCTGATGGCAACACCTCCAACGTTTGCGCGGGGGGCGGGGGGGGGGGAGGGGGGAGAGAGAGAGAGAGAGAGAGAGAGAGAGAGAGAGAGAGAGAGAGAGAGAGAGAGAGAGAGAGAGAGAGGAGAGAGAGAGAGAGAGAGAGAGAGAGAGAGAGGTTGACAAATGGACGCGGCATGGGATCAATCCGCTCGGCTGGGGCGGTCCTGTGTCTCGGTCTGTGCGATTCGCACTGGAGCACGCGACGGAGCAGCATGGCAGTAAAATAGGTGTGCTTCCTAGTTGCAACGTTGCTCTCCTATGCACTGTAGTCGTCGTTAACGAGCAGAGACAAACAGCAGTAGTAAATCTAGATCAGACGTGGCGGGGCTCGGATGGATCAAAAACGCGTAGGGGCGAGAGGCGAGAGAGACAACAACAACAACAACAACAACAACAACAAAAACGCTCGAAGAGTCTACCATCAGCTTACGTAAGAAGGGGAGACGGGGAGGGAGTGGGGGGGGGGGCGGCCGGGGGCGAGGGGGGGGAGACGAGGCAACGGGCGAACTACTATTACGGGGGACCATACTAAATAGGGACCTACGGTACACACAAAAACTTACATATTTCGTTATTTTTACGAACAATATTTGGTTCTATTTACTATGGTCCCCCGTAGTAACAAAACTATCCTTACCTCTCGAGGCGCCTATAGGTAGTTTACACCTGGTACCATTATGTAGTAAGGACATTTGACGCAACGGGTCCTGTGATGATTCGACGATAACTGGACACCGCAACACTGCTGCGAACGAAAATAAGGGTCAAAGCGCGAAATCGAAAACCGCCCCCATGTTATTGATCTCCATCGCACGCGGGTCGTTCGTCGGTCTGACGCAAAAAAAAAAAAAACTTGAGTCCAACCTTTCTGTTTCCCGCGAACGGGGAAACAAAGAGAGGAATGATCGAGCACCTGGAGAGCCAAGAAGGTGTCGGCCATGTCGAAGGGTAGCGAGAGGACGGGCTTCTTCCGAAATGTGTCGGTGGTGCGCGAGAAGAACCCTCGCAGCTGGTACGTGTCCGCCTTTTTGTTTTGGTTGCGCGCGCCCCAAATCAGACATCGTCACGAAAAATCGGGGGAGGGGGGGGGGGAGGCGAGCGGGGGGGGGGGGGGGGGGGGGGGAGGGGGGGGGAGGGGGGGGGAGGGGGGGGGGGGGGGGGGGAGGGGGGGGGAGGGGGGGGGAGGGGAGGGGGGGGGAGGGGGGGGGAGGGGAGGGGGGGGGAGGGGAGGGGGGGGGAGGGGGGGGGAGGGGGGAGGGGGTGAGGGGGGGGGAGGGGGGGAGGGTGAGGGGGTGAGGGGGTGAAGTCATTGGCATGCATGGCCGTAGCCGTATGGCTATATAAACCCTCGCATCCCTATAATGCCGGGACGGAGAACGTGGGGTTATCACGGACCAGGAAGACATTGGTTACTTGCACCACGCTGGCGACATGCCTTATTTGGTGGTCCCTCATCGGTTGGGGATTTATTGCCGTCGGTCGCCAGCGAAAAAAAGGCCGGCAACTAGAGCCATGATGCAATATGGCATTCAGGCATCGCATTGCCCTGTCGCAGCTCGCATCCAGCCCGCGCTGCTGGTGTGCCGTATATGTCGTTTTGTGCTGGTCGTGTCCGGTACGATAGCATGGCATGGCATGGCATGGCATGGCATGGCATGGCATGGCATGGCATGGCTTCATCACATTGTCTACTCTCTTTCTCATGTTGATTGCATTTACAACAGAGTATCTCTGTGCTGTATATACCTGGTATACATAAACATAGCTTTCGTGACCGCAGGGCCTGCACCCCTCTAGGATGGCGAAACAGCACGGACGGACGCTCGGTGGGCTGGATGTCGACGGGCAGAAACAACGGTCTGATGTGAAGAACACACGCTATCTTACGTCTGATTTTTCCCAAGAACGAGCGAAAGCTAGGCGTTACTTTTCACGCCTCTCTAGAGGAAGGCATACCACTATGGTCGTACGTCTAAGGACCGTTTAGTACTCATACATATGTACAAACGCTTCTTATATTTATGACCAGAGCAGTTGGGGAAAAGTCACAATGCTCTATGTTTTAGCTAGTGGGTGGAGAGCGAGATCCTGCAGGAAAACTATGAAGCCGGAGACCCGCGCCGTCACGACCGAAAATTTCTGCAACAAACGAAATATCTCCGGACAAAAAAAAAAAAAAAATTGATCGATTTGTTTTTTACCGCTTCCTTTTTCACACAGCGTGCACACAGTTCACAATACAAGCAGTGATGGTAAAGAAGAGAAAAAAAAAAAAAAAACGGCACATGTTGCTTGTTGCCATCCTCGAGAGCATATGACCTATCTCACCCCAGCAGGCTCCGCGACTATAAATCGCATGCGAGACCCGGCGACCCCGTTCCCCAAGCAGCTGAGCGCGAGGAGGAGTCCGTTCGCCTCGAGGACGTTGATGCCTACCAGACGCCCGGACGCGGCGATCAATCGGACGAAGGCGCCTTGCCCGAAGAAATGCCACATGGCTCCAACGAGATCGCCGGTCTGGTATAACAAATATCATGGCGGCGGTATATAGATGGCTAAGGCGAGGGGGGCCTGGGGCGTGATCGAGGGGCGGCCGCATCATCATTACCGCCCTGGGCGTGAATGTAAAGACCGCTTGATCTTTAAATTGATGTTTCAACGGTCCTTATATTTATGTCCAGCGTGGTGTGTGCCAGGACGAGAAGGAAAAAAAGAAGTAGGAGAAGAACAAGAAGAAGAGGAGGAAAAAGGAGGAAGCACGACAACAACAATGACAATGATGACAGCGAGTATCAACAACAGACAAACATGACACCGATGACACCCCCACCGCTACCAACAACAATCACAGCAACAAACGAATAAAACGAACAAACAAGCAAACAAACAAACCAAACAGACAAACACGCAAACAGCAACACCACAAAAAAAAAAACAAGCAGCGTGGGCACCAACCACTACGCTGCGAGGAAAAAAATGAAACATTCAACAACGACGACGGGCCTATTTTACGACAGTAGTTTCACCTCGCTCGCTAAAAGGGCATCCTCCGCCGGCAGGCCACACTGCACACACACACACTCACCTTGCCCGAACCGAAGTTTCCTCTCAGCGATCGCCCGGCGCCCAGCCCGTGCGGCAAGGCATGGCAGTACCACAGCGCGCCAACCTCGACCGTAATCCTGAGTTAACAGCACACACACGGAGGAAAGCACGCCACCAGGCGTAGATGGGGGGCGGGCGGGGGTGTGCCCATGTCATGCATGGCCGCAGTAGTCGTATGGCCACAGACCCTCGCATCCCTACAAAATTCCGGGACGGAGCACACGTCGATTTTTTACCGACCAGGCAGACGTTGGTTGATTTTTGTTTGCGTCAAAAGCGTGATGCGATCGGGGTTTGGGGGGGAGGGGTGGGGGGGGGCAAGCGGTTGCTGGGCGCGAGGAGGTAGGTAGCGCGGGAAGCACAGCGCGCGTACTTCGACACTTGCAGGGCGCCGTCAGAAACGCTGAAGCGACGGTGAAAAACATACCTTGGTGAACAAGCACAAGTACAAGCCACGCATGCGGCGCCTTCCGTGCGCTCTGTACACTGTGCACGCGTAAGCAGGAAGTTTTTCGACTGGGGACGCTATACGGTGGATAGAGTGGGTTGTTTATCTAGATATTCACCCCTGTATGCATTACCCTTTGTTTTAGGCCACGAGGGCGGGGCAGGTATTACGGGGGACCATAGTTAATAGGACCAAATATTGTTAGTAAAAATAGATAAATATATAGGTGTTTATGTATACCATAGGTCCTATTAACTATGTCCCCCCGTACTAGTCGCTCTGTACCTCATTCAAATCGGGCTGGGGAAAAAGTAAGTTGTTTGGCGCAAGCGCGTATCAGACAATCCCATGTCGGTGCGTATATCGCGACGCCAAAAAGCAAATGCATGACAAAGCTTAACTACTTTACAGCGGGAAGGCAGTCCCGTTTTTGGAAACAACTACTTATAATTTGAGTGGTTTGTCTCCAAAACGGAACTGCGGTCCTAAAAGGGTTGAGAACGAAAAATAGCTATTCGGCCGAGAGGCTGGAAAACTATTGAAGGACGTAAAATCCCCCCCCGTCCTTATACGCTAAGCCTTGGTTTTCCATGCCTGTCTCAAACATAATCAGTGGCATTATCCATCGCGCATCTGGGACTAACGACGCACACAATAATTAGTATTCTCCACCCGAGCGTCAAAGGGAATAGTAGAACGAACGCCGAAAGCATACTTTCCATCGAGCATCAACAAAAGATGGCAGATGTTTCATTCTCCCCAATCGACAATTCAAGAATCAGGTATTCGTACAGGTCATGTGTGCTTACGCGGCGTCGTCCATACCTATCTATCGAGCATCTTTACCTCGTTGAAGAACAATCGCGCGCTTCTGTATTCTGTATGCATCCTCCAAAACACGCCACAACAACAAAAATGAGCGAAGAAAAAAAAATATTCTCCACACCTTCACTTTTTCGGAGTACAACAACCACGTCCAGGCAATAGAGGGCAGGGCTAGAGCTAACGCTTTATGTATCACATTCCCACAGACAAACCGCACTCGTACCTCGCCACCTGCTTCCAGTCACCCTTGCTGTTGTCCCGGGGGGCACTATCTCCGATTGGTGGTGCGAGCCTCTTCGCGCAGCTCACCCAGGCCGCCACCCCCACCACAGCGATGGCCGCGACCGAGTGGCTCGACGCCAGCGCTCCCGCCACGACATGCGCCCACGCCCTGCCCCCGCAGCTTGCCTCGCACCGCCCTTCTAACGCCACCAGCCCCCTCCAAACCCCAGAGAAGAACGCCGGAACGCCCGAAACCCTTGACGCGCAAGCTCTGGCCCGCGCGTGTGTACGCACGCTCTTCCTCAACGGCTGTGGAGCCTTCTCCCTCTCGTCCCGGCGCAGGTTGATGCTGCTTTTGCGCGGTCTTATCAACAGCATTCCCGCGGCTAAGCTAGAGACACGAGATAGGAGCGCGTTACCCTCGGCACCTGCATCTTCCCCTCCGTGGCTGTGGTTTCCGGATGCTTTTGGTGGTATTCCCGCATTGTGATGGCGGCTGCGTGAACCAATCAAGAATATAGGGGGCCATATGGTCGAGGCGTTCTCCTCGCGGGTGTAAGGGACGGGAAGTTGTTCGCCTCTTCCTCCTCCTCCTCCTCCTCCTCCTCCTTCTCCCCCGTTGACTTCGGGCACGTTGGCTTGTCGGCAGCCGCGACGAAGGCTGCGGAGGCGATCGCGGTGGTGTCTGTGGTGAGACCGTGCGCTTGGAACGATGGGTTCTGAGCGCTTCTGCGACTGTCGTTGTTGCTGTGCGAAAGGACGCGAGTGTACGCGCGCGCGACGGGGAGAGGGAGGTTGAGGATATGCCGCCTGTGTCCTCTGGAAGAAAACTGCACGTTTGTATCAAGTGCCTCTCTCACAACAGCAGTTTATTTTTCTGTTTTGTGCTTTCCCGCCTGCTCCCGCAACCGATGCTCGTGAACGACTGGAAGCGTTGAGGTTGTCCCCGCGCGCGCACCCACATGTGTACAGAGGGGAACGAGTATTCGTGCCGGATGCGGCCGCCATGTTTTACTGCGGTAGCCGTAGAGGTACGCCACCCGTACCTCTGTTAGAATTGTCCAGGTCCACGGGCGGTGGATACATACAGCACATGTGCCGAAGAGCCCGTGTGTCACGATAAAAAAAATGATTCCTCAAAGGGAGATATATCCCATGCTGTGAATGGCACCGGTGTTTCGTGACAGTGATGTCCGCACGTTTTGGCAGGCTTGTCCTACCCGCACCTCAGGAACGGTACGTCAGGCTATACGTGCACGGAGGTCTTGTTTCCGACCCATGGCACGATACCGACACCGCCTTCTGATAATTTTCCTGAAGGCCTCGTTCAGACGATCCCTCCAACCAGAACAACGTGATAGCGCCTCTTCCAACTCGTTACGAGAAAACAAGCCGGCCTAGAGAAAACATACCATCAAGCTTCTCACGTCAGTACCTACTGCTTGACCACCATGCGCCAACTCCGGCGGCATTTCAGCACGACCACAGATGGCCGCGAAACTTACACGAATAAAACAAAAACAAAAAACACCATCACCACGTCACCCTTGCCCCCCCCAGCTCTGGTAAAGGCTACATACCAGGTACGTCAGACCGATCATTGCATCGCTTCCCACTTCGTGGTCTAGATTTTTCGGGGCCCAGATTTATCCCTGATCTGAAAAATCTATTCGTTCATCTTTCCGGGTGAGAGTCGCGTAACCTGCGCGGTCCTAGGGGCATACGTTTCCTGCGTTGAATACGCACTATACGACTCTTGCGCAACACAGTATCTCAACGCCAGCTTAGGCTTCATTATATCCATCCCTGTGGACGGATATATTAGGCTCTGGGTAGATATATTAGGATCGCTTCGTCTTCATGTTAACCTTGAAACGCTTCTAATGTTTCCGTTCAGAGTGGTAGATCGTGAATGTCCAACGTCTGCAAGTATGTAACGAAATTCTATCATATTGTAAGACCCCCGCCAGCCCCCCCGAAGACATGAACACCCCCCCTCCCGTGGATCTACGGTCATACGACTACGGCCGTGTATGGCATGGGTATGCCCCTCTCCCCCCCCCCCTATAGAGGGCTTGTGAACAAACCCCGCCGATAGATTGCAACTACTACAGTACAGCAGAACGGTGTAGTTCAGTATGCTCCCGACAACGTCTGGGTGCAAAAAAACTCACCGGATTCGCATGTCCTTGCAGCACGTTCCCGTCCCCAACGCATTCTGTCGGATTCCTCGAGCCGCGCCTCAAATCGGGTGTCGGGCAACGTGTTTTCGCCTGAAAATGATGATGTTGTTGCTTCCTACCGTTGATAGTAGCGGGTCTCTTGCTCCAAGCCAGGCGGCTTTCAGCTGCAGGGGTCTTGTTGAAAGCGGGCGTCTGCAGGCAGCTGACTTTCCACGGCTGCGCAACAGGCTTGCCGGTCAGCGCTACCGTGACCGCCGAGTCGGGCCAAACGGGATGCGCGCGAGAAAAAATGGATCCATCACCGCCGCCACCGCAGCCGCCGCCGAAGCCTCCGCTATAGCCTCTCGTCGAAATACCCAACAAGATTTGGCTGGAACAACAACTGTTGGTGATCATGCCGGTGAGGACCACCAGCAAACATCTTGCTCCCCGTACATTCTGCCGGCGACGAGCGACACCCTTCGTTCCTTTGGCCAGGATCATGACACTCAACGTGGTGTTGTGTGTGTGCATTGTGTAGACGCTATCCGGTGAGCGCAAAGAGCGAGCGTATACAGGCTACCACTGTAGATCCACCCGGCTACGCGAGACCGTATCAGAATTTCCACGGAACCTGATGAATCGCGAGTCGTCTGAAAACAGTTCGACTACAACAGCGCGCGTTTAAACCGAGCTTCGCTGAGCCAGGCCGCCGACAACTGAGCAACCCGGCACCAAACACGAGATGTGTTCTATACCTGGTATACTGCTGCAAAATGTCGCTTCGAGGACTCGGCGATAAAAGCTTTCTTCAGCAGCACCTTCAGCTCGCCTGTGGAGCAGTAGAACCTATCACAGCAGCGCCAGGATTGTTCCATGAATCACACTGTTGCTTCACGCTGCTATGTAGACCGACGAGGAGCGCAAGCTATACGACTCGTCGATTTTGGCAAACGGAATCTTCAATTCAAAATCGATCCTACCAGGTACCAGGTACCAGGGTAAAAAGTTGTGCGTAGAACAACAACTGCTACAATCCCCCTTCCTAATGTGTTTTTTTTCGAGCCAGTAAGCAAGCGAGCAACCAACCCAACTCTGGCTGAAACCCTAACTCCTCCTGGTGGTACATAGAGCTGTTATGGAGGCCAAGTTATCTAAGTACAGCAGCTCAGGCAGCAGGGTGTCCATTGTCCAGAGGAGGTCCAGAATCGCTGATCGCGCCGCATATCCGCATGACGGACTGTCATATTTGGCCAATCAGAAGTGGCCAAGATCCACAGCCATCAAGTTCAGTAGTAGGACCGCGGTTTGACTCCTTGACTGACAGGCTCATGCTCACTAAAGCCAGCATAATAAGGCCTACAGAGGTCTTGACGTGCCCAGAGATTCCTAGGATCTTTGACAGCAACTGCTGCTACACCAGCAGCAGGATCATGTCATGCGCCACAGCCGTACAGCGTGCAGCGCACAGCGCACAGCACACAGCACACAGCGACACGTGCAGCCCCAACGAAAAAGGCGTACTCGATGGGCGTACGAGTACGAGTACGAGTACGAGGTAAGAGTCAAATTCATGTTCGATCGAAGATCGGACTACAAAATAAATGTTGGCAACAAAACAAATGACCTCTCACAAAATTCGCGAGGGAAGCCCAGTCTGTCGTCGACAGCAGCAGCTGTTTCATGAAAAAAAACAGCCAGAACGTAATCATCGAAGAGAGTTTTTTGTAACCGCGGACTACACAATACATACACAACAGGTGTTTTCACTCGAGGTGCCTGGAGAAGCAGTAGACGAGACCTAACAGAGAGAGATTCCGGCTACGAGTACAAGGTCAAGAACAGGCTTTCCTCGTGTCCACTTAACATATCCCAGGTATATATATGGGCACCACATCACTTTTATTGCCTTCCAGCTCAACCCGTAGCGGAGTGCGTACGTACCACAGGTTTATCATCCTCACCGGCCTTCTGGCAACAACAACAAAAAAGTGGCTGGAGATGTCGCCCCTTTTCTCTCCCCCCCCCCGCCCCCTTTTTTATACCTGGTATATATATGTTGGGTTGGCGTCGGTTGGCGACGACGCTGTAAAACACGCCTCTTACTGCGTGAGCTAGACAGTCAGGGTACAGTTTTTTTTCGTCTTGGCTGTTACCGCGGGTGGCGGTCGAGTTAGATCATTTTTGTGCGGGGATAACCTCTACTGCGCACAAAAGGGGGATGATCGCATCACGTAGTGAAATAGATATATATATATGGTGAGGCACCCACGAGGCAGTTATATAGTAAACTCATTGTTGTCTCTGGAAGTGACCACACCAGAATTTTAATCAATTCATTGATAGAGGCTGTCACTTGAAAGAAAATCCGTCTCTTAAGCGGTTCTTGGTAGGATGCAGCTCACCCTTCATGCGACTCGCCCAACACCTCACGGCGCTTCGCGCTTGGTGCGAGCAATGTCGGCCTGGCCGGTGAAAACCCGACGTGCTCCGTCCCAAACGACAACGGCCATGCATGATAATGAGTACACCCCCCCCCTCCCCCTCCCGGTATGTACATGCCTTCTCACTTTCATCGCGGAGAGGGTTTCAGCATTCCCACTGCTGGTCGATCGATTTGCACCGAGTTTGGCCGACCCGCGCTCTCTCTCGCATTTTCGGCGACGGAAGAAAATACTCCACATGAAAAATTCCTGCGCATAAACACACCACCAGCGGCCAAGATTCGAACCCCAGCCCAACCGACCGCTAGCGACGTAAGACAAAAAGTCTACTGATCTATCACTGATCCATAATAATAAGAAGTCAAGCACTTCGGACACATACAGCAGTAAGTACCTGGCATGATTTTAGGGATTGCAGAGAGAACGGGCCCCGCATCCCATCGGCAAGGAAGGTAAGCTCATACTAACTCGTTTGGTGCTCGTACAGGAAGGGGCACGGGTGGTTTCAAGGGTCACGAGAGGGGAACAAACACCATGATGACGACCCGGCAACAAAGCGTTTTCGAAACATCGACCAGAAAAAGACAACGGTACGTCAACCTCGTCCTCGTAAACACTACACTGGTCAATATGCCACAGAGCCACCTGTAGCATATTCACACTTGGTATTCGGTCGACAGCGCGAAAAAAAAACACATTGGTGGTACAGCAGTAGTAGCGGCATCGAAACACCATCCGATCTACCGCTGTAGGAATCATCCCATGCAGAGGAAACCCATTTCACCGGGTCCATTTCCATTCCACGTCCAGGAAATGATCCATCCAAGAAATAAAAACACCCAAAAAAACGTGGCATACCCAATAATCATACCATAGAAAACATCCCGTCCGAGAACTATTCCACCCAAGAACCATCCGCACGCAAGACATCATATCACAGCCACAGCTTCGGCAACAACGCGCGCGACCCTCGACAACACAATTGTCCCAGCCGAGACCCACCCTCTGCACACTTTCGACGGCCCCTATATACAGATCAACATACATGACAAAACGTCAAAAATGTCACAAACAAACAAAACGAACCTACTGGTACGTACGTAAACACACGTAAACAACACGCTGGAAGCACCCCTCCCCCCCCCCCCCCTCCCCGACAAGCGAATCCAACGGGAAGTTACTACCCCTGTTGGCTACTTCAGAGATGTACCCAACTCTGATTTCAAGTTGTTACGTGTCGCTACAAAAAAAAGTGGGTGCGTAGGTGTGCACCCTCTTGGGACTTCAGAGAGGGAAGGGGGGGGGGGAATCGACGTTACAACAAATGACGGTTACATATAGCAACGGCCACGGAGTGATTGGTGGATGACACAACCAGTTGGTTGGTGTCCGACTTACAGCGAAAGGAGTCGCACGCCACGGGCGCAGCATGATCCTCCTCCTTCTGCTGCTGGTCGCCATATCGCAGTCCCACAGGGGGTTACACCCTACAATACCACTGTTTTGGTCGCCATATCGCAGTCCCACAGGGGGTAAAAAAAATCTTCAAAGCCACCCTGCAAATAAACACTACGTACGTACCGCGTTTTTTTTTTTTTTGGCAATACCAATTTTATAAGTAGCTTGCCTTGAAGGGAATATAACCGGTTACCCCCTTTTACTATTCCGGGGGGCCATAGCAATCAGAACCCATCATATACACAAAAATCTACTGGTATATATTCCAGTCATTTTGCTAGACCTATTGGAGTCCTGATTACTATGTTCCCCCGAAATACGTACCTGGTGCTGCATTTTTCTCGCAACTCTAGTCAAGTAGATTCTAGCAAAAAAAAAAGGGCCAGGTACCACGGTACTTCAAGTAGGTATTAATAAGAGGTGCCTCTATTAATAGGAAGGGGTTACATTCAGGGTACGTACGTACCAGGTGTTACATTTACAGGTGTACTTATGAACTCCTCCTCTCCTTTCAAACTGAGTACGTTTCTATCTCTACCGCCTCCTCCGTGTCCATCGAAGGGGCAGCATCGCCCTTCCGAACCGCCACTGGTGGCGATTGCGACTTAGTCACCGGTGGGGATTGCGACCTGGCCACCGGTGACGATTGGGGTTGAGATTGTGACGACGGCGGCGCGTCCCCCTCGCTTCCGGCGACGGCCGATAACAACCGCCGAATGCGAATTTCGAGGTTCTGCACCGCTCGGTCGACGTCAGCGTCCAGCCTTTGAGCGCTGCGCACACGCACGAGGCAGCGCGGAATGGAGAGAGCAGGGGGGAGCAGGGGGGGGGGGGGGGGGGGGGGGAGCGTACTCATCTGTTGCTTGCCTTAAGTCATTTGACCATTGACCACGCATCTCCTTCGAGACGAAGAAAGAGAGAGAGAGAGAGAGAGAGAAGTATTCGTGGAGGAGTTGTTCGCGTTATTCCGTTCCGCGCGAAAAATGGCGGGCGATTGGCCCACGTCTCCCCCCACAGATAGGAGCGAATTTTTTCGTCCGGCAGGGACCTGCTCGTGATAGCCCACCATCGTGCCGGCCCTTTCCGGGGCACTCGGTGCCTCGCGTACACAGTTTCACACGGAGCTGCACGTATTCTTGACATACAACGCTGGAAGCCGACATACCTTGAGCTTGCTGGGTTCGCCCGAAGGTCTTCCCGTAAGTGGTGCTGCCGCTCCCTCAAGTGGACCAGCTGCCTCGAAAGCTGCTTCAGCGCAGCCTGGCCGAGAAAGGGTTGGAATTGCGTGCGCCCAGGTGAAAAAGATGGCACCCACGAGAGGCAAAAGAGGTAAAACGAGGTCTGTCTTTGTCGCTACGTGTAGAGCCCGGATTGCAAAGAAGGGGGGGTCCGATTCTCGTGGGAGGTCGCGAGCTACTTCTAAAAAAGGTTCTGACTGGAGCTTCGCGCGAGTGCGGGTCTCCTCGATCGAGGAAGTGCCCAATGTCACTGGGATACACAGTTTTTTAGACCACCTCGGGACAGGCAATTTAGGTGAGTCTTCTCTCTAACATGGATACGAGTACGATATTTTAAACTGCTAAAAAAAATTGCCCCATACCTACTTACTTCCAGGCGGATTTTTTTTTCTCGTGACGAGCCGATTTACCTGGCTTATTTTATCTACCCCAAAAGTCTTACAAACCGGAGGGCCTTAAAGTGGGTATACCACTGCATCCCATTTGTGTTGCACAAGAGTATTCGTGTACACCTAGTCTACTACGGGGGACCATAGTAAATAGGACCAAATTTTGTGAGTAAAAATAGTCAAATATATAGGCTTTTGTGTATACCGTAGGTCCTATTAACTATGGCACCCCGTAAGAGTAGGCAATTAGATTGTTCCTATACTATAAATACAGTAGGATACGCCTTCGTATTTTCCCAAGGGCAGTTTCGGGTGACTTGCTAATAGCACAAAAGACTTAGCAATAGCGTGGAACTCCACAAGCGGGGGGGTTCAGCAACATCAGGTGCTACAGCAGTATCCCTATCGTAGGAGCTTCGAGTCGACAGCATTTCACGACTAATAACTAATCGGTGGGTGCCGTTAACCAACTAACTGACTTTAATCGGCATGTCGGCTGGCGAAGCCAGCTGATCGCCAGCCGACGTGCCGACTTGTGTCAGGCGAGCGAAGCGAGCCAAATGAGTCCTTCTTGGCTGAGGTAGCCCCACCCTAACGTATGTATATACATCTCGCATTCAACATCGTTTCCAAAAGGATGGGAACTCAACAACTCGGACAGTCGGCATCCCCGGGAAACGACCAACTAGTCCGACTAATGACTTAGTTGGTGAATTAAGTCGTGCCGAATCACAGCTAGCTATACCTTTCGCTGCGCGCGTCTTCAGAAGTTCAGAACTCTTACAAGTAACGACTTCAGAAGCAACGCATCCAGAAGTAACGACGACTTCGAAGGTATCGACTTTATAAGCGACAACTTTTAGAAGTAACGACTTGAGATGTAACGGCTTGAGAAATAGTTACCACATGGTAGCAGTTGACTTCACAACTACAGCAGAAGTGACGCACGACCTACCTGGCATACAAGAACGGATGTTTCGCCTAGGGTGTCTCTTATCCAGCGGATCCGATCCGACTTCAGCATACAAGAACATATGTTTCGCCTAGGGTGTCTCTTGTCCAGCGGATCCGATCCGACTTCAGGCTACGAAAAACAGCAGCCGTCTCTTTTTTTCATGGTTCTCAAACAGAACGTGTATCGCAAGTTACCCAGCGCCGCCCAACACGGATGTACACGGCATCGGGAACGCCAGCATTTCCTACACCACCAAAACACTCAGTCTACCCGCATGACGCTTAAAAACAACCTTCTCCATCGCGAGAACTGAAGAACGACGGACACCATGCCGATTTCTGCACACCACCTTTTTGTCTTCCATTTTTAGTCCTGACGCTCTCGGCGACAAAGACCCCTTCCGGCTACCACCGCCGCTGCTGCCACCGCCGCTGCTTCGCGCCTGCCCGCGCGCTCCCCGCGAACCAATATCCTCCGCCGCGTCCCGGCCTCCCCCCCACCCCCTCTCCGAGTCGCCCGCGCTCCCTTCCGACCCTGCCCCCGCGACGGCACCACCACCTCCTGACCCCACCCCCGCCACCGGCCCCACTCCGGCCCCGACCCCGGCCCCGCCCCCCGTCCAAACAACGCCCCCATCACCGCCACCGCTGCTGCCGCCGCCCACGCCCCGCCGAATCTCGGCGAGGAGAACCTTCTTCTCGGCGCGCAACCGGTGCAGACGTATCTCTCCGTCCGCCTGAGCCGCCTCCATCCTCTCCGCGTCCTCCTCCAGCTCCCTCGCTCGGGTCTCGGCGGCCCGGCGCATCATCGCCGCCTCCTCTGCCCGAGCCTCAGCGGCCGCGCAGCGGTCGCCGAGAGCGCGCTCGCGCGCGCGCAGGCCCGCGACGAGGACTCGCTTCTGCGCGGCGAGCTCCGCCACCGCCGCGTCGAGCTCGGCGACGGCCGCGCGGGCGTCCTCTGCCTCCTCGCGGGCTAGGCGCGAGGCCTCGCGCTCGGCGTCCAGGGCGGCGCGGATGCCGCCGACGCCGCCGCGTTCTTCTTCCAGGCGGCGCGAGAGGCGCGCCGCCTCGGCCTCGGCGTGCGCGCGGGACTCGTGCGACTTGGCCAGGGCACGGCTCGTGTCCTCGTGGCGGTGGCGCTCTTGCTCTTGCTCGCTCACCACCTGTTTGGAAAATTACGGCATGTTTGTTAGCGGTGATCGGTTGGTTGATTGGGTGGTTGTTTCGGTTGGTCGGTTGGTTTGGTTTGGTTGGTCGGCTGGTTGGCCGGTTTATTCGCTGGTTGGTTGGTGGGTTGGTTGGTTGGCCGTGATGAGACGGGGGGGGCGGATGACGAATGAGGGGGGTTGATTTTTCGCCGCGCGGTTTTCGACAAATATACCGGGATGTCTGAAAGTGTGTGATTCAAGCGGTGTCCTTCGTGTAGTGGTTGGGCGGAACGCTGAGAACAGCGACAAAAATGAACCACCAACGTGTAAGGTACGACCGTCGAGGTAGCTTCTTAGCGCAAAAACCACGGGGGCGCTTGAGAACACAATCTATGCGTGACTTGGGTCAAGCCAAGAGAGAGGGACGTTATCTCCGCTTGACTCTCACGAGATCAGGTTCAAGCCTCACGGTCTAGGTAAGGAAAATGCGGGCACTCTCGTATGCCTCGGGATGCCTCGACTGCTATGTCGGCCCCAGTTCATGCTGTTGACGTTCTGCTACCGTCGGCAGCAGTGCATCATGCTCGGCCTGTGTTTTTTTTTTTTGAATTCCATCATCGCCAGTGGTTCGGGTCACGAGGGTCAACTATATCAGCCAGCGTCGCGCACACAAGTACGACAGCGCATACCCTGCAGCAACCATCGCCACAACCGACAGCGCCGCCGCAAAGCGCCGCGTCTGCGGCCTTTCCCTCCCTGCCCGGAAACAGCATCAAACCAGACCAAAAACCAAAACCAAACCAAACCAAACCAAACCAAACCAACCCAAACCAGCCCGGGACCAACTCGCGTGTGCGATGTCTTGTCTGAACACTATTACGGGGGACCATAGTTAATAGGACCTATGGTATACATAAAAACCTATATATTTGACCATTTTTACTAACAATATTTGGTCCTATTAACTATGGTCCCCCGTAATAAACCGCTCTTGCTACCCACCGACAGTTCCGCACAACGACGGGACAACCAACCAACCCCCAACCCCTGCACGGCATGTCTAATACCGGTGCTGCTACGCTACGTATGCGCAGCGTGTGCGTCTGTTGCGTGCTGTGTTTCGCTGCGTGTTGCTGCCCTCTGCCCCCCGCCATCCCACCTTCGCCAGCTCCTCCTGGATGCCGCTGCGGGCGACCTGCCAAACGCTCCGCTCGGCCTGCAAGAGGTCGTACTCCCGTCTCACGCGAAGGAGCTGCTCCTCCGACGTCTGGAGTCTGGCCCCCGCCGCCGCCCCCGCCGCCGCGGCCTCGTCTCTCGAGGTCTCGACCTCGGCCAGATCCCGACGCGAAGAAGCGAGACCTTCTCGCGTCTCCTCCAAGCTACGTTCCAGCCTTCGCAACCAGACAGGAAACGCACACAAAAATATGCCCAACTTAAACGGGACGAGAAACGCGTTTTTCGTAGGTGCAAAACTTCTCCTCCTAACAATCTTACTACTTGGTGGTGGGGGACGGGGGGTGTACCTGGTGGTGGTGGTGGTGGGTGGGTGGGTGGGGGTTGGCGTAACGCTATTACGGGGGACCATAGTAAATAGGACCTAACATTGTTAGCAAAAATAGGGACATACAAGGCGCTTCGCTCCGCGGGCGGCCTACGCCGCCCGCTACGCTCGCTCAGGAAGGAAAAAAGTACATCAAATTATGCGAAGCGAACAGAGGCCCACGATTGAGTTTAGTGTTTTCAAGGATCGTAATTGCAAACCGGCGACTTGATAATGCCAAGAGTCCCGCCGCACTGCTTCAGGAAAAAACAGCTCCGACGTCAGCTTGGATGCCACATATACGCTTCGCGTCGCAGATGTCGTACGTACGTACATACCCCAGGTAGGGTACTACTGTCTGTTATACTTATTTTCTTCTTTCGATATGCTCTATGTCTGTACTGTATGTACGAAGAAAGCGAAAGCACAGCACGGTACAGCAGCAAAAACAATAAAAATGAAACCGAAAACTCGGAAAGGAAAAAAATCCCCGTCCCCTCTCGTGTAATATTTTTCTGCCTGATTGGAACACCTTACAGCCGCAACCCGGTCGAAAAGAAGAAGCTCCGCGGGCGGCCTACGCCGCCCGCTACGCTCGCTCAGGAAGGAAAAAAGTACATCAAATTATGCGAAGCGAACAGAGGTCCACGATTAAGTTTAGTGTTTTCAAGGATCGTAATTGCAAACCGGCGACTTGATAATGCCAAGAGTCCCGCCGCCATGCTTCAGGAAAAAACAGCTCCGACGTCAGCTTGGATGCCACATATACGCTTCGCGTCGCGGATGTCGTACGTACGTACATACACCCCAGGTAGGGTACTACTGTCTGTACTTATTTTCTTCTTTCGATATGCTCTACCTGGTATGTCTGTACTGTATGTACGAAGAAAGCGAAAGCACAGCACGGTGCAGCAGCAAAAACAATGAAAATGAAACCGAAAACTCGGAAAGGAAAAAAAATCCCCGTCCCCTCTCGTGTAATATTTTTCTGCCTGGTTGGAACACCTTACACCCGGTCGAAAAGAAGAAAAGAAACAAATCGCACAGAAGAGCTTCTCTCTCAGCCTCGTACGCCGCCCGCCCCTCTCGCGACCACCTCGCTACCGATTCGGTCCGGGTAAAGCTTTTATCACTCTCTGCCACAATCAGCCCCGTCGCCCGCCCCGCGTGAAGCCCGGTGCTCACCGTGGCCGTCGTTCGCCAGCTCGATAACGTTGGTGTTCGAACTGCACACCTCCCTCTTTCAACTTCAGCGTGGTCGCAAAAATAAGCACCGCTTGAATATTATCTTGCCATCCCGAACGACCTTTATAAACTCGTACATACTCTATCAACAATCATAAATCGAAGCCAGACAAAGCCCGTTTATTCACCCCTCGTGTCTCGAGGCACACGCGACGCCTAGGCACGAAAGCGGCGACCGCGCTCCTTGCAACCCCCCCTCTACCCGCCAGCACCCGCTGGCACCCGCGACGGTTCCGGGTCCTCCCGCGATGCCGTGCTCGGAGAACACGCACGCACACGAAACGAAAGAAGAAAAAAGGAAGAAATGACCGAGAAAACAAAGAACTGCTGGAAAGGTCCGGCAAGTAATGAAAGGAGGCGGTTTGGAAGTGGGAGCTCTGAGAGGCCAGGGATGCACCAACCGAGCACGCTCAGGGGTTGTGATCTAAGTATGTAGTTCTATGTACGTTTTCGTTTATACCGTAGGTCCTATTTACTATGGCCCCCCGTAATACCGTGTTCACTTCGAAGTCACGTCATTCACGCAAAGGGACCTTCGGCGGCAGGGGGGGATTTTGTTTTACGGTAGAACAACAAATCTGAGCGACTGTTGTCGGTCGGCCTTGCCAAGGAAAAAAAAAAACGCGCGCGAAGAGAAAGTCAACTGGTCGGTGGCAAAACACTACAACGCTCGCGCGGGTACTGAGGGTCGGACAAACGCAGCGTGTTGACTTCGTGCGACCGAACCACTCTTCCGAGGGAACGTACTACAGTAATCAGAACCCCACGATGTACCCGAAAACCAGGCATCCCCCTATATGTGTACATGTTTTTACACTATATTTGGTTCCGATTTCTACTCTCCCCCGTAGTAATGCTGTGCCGAGGTTTTCCGGAGGAGTACAGGCTACGGCGAACCGGTCCCAGAACGAGCGCGACATCCTGGAGTCACGAGGCTGGGCTGGGCAGCACCGGCTGCGTAGCTCCGGAACAATAATCTAGCGGGGGGGCCATCACAACGTCCATCATCAAAAGGTCCATCGATCGTGCTGCCTCCCAACGAGGAGCCTGCATCGGACCGAACGCCCCTTCACCCACCCGCCCAACACCCACAGCTCCCGCGTGCACCACCCTAAATCTCGAGAAAAGGCCCCACCGCCCCCCCACCCCCCCCCCCCGCGCCCGCCCGCCCGCTCACCTGTCTGCCTTGGTGTTCGCTCTTTGAAGAGTGGCGAGCAGCACCTTGGCCTGCGCCTCGCTCTGAGCCCGCCGAGCAGATACCGACGCTACCTCGTCCTCCAGAATCTCGAACCGTGCCACTAGCTCCTCGACCCCCTTCGCGTCTACGTTTCCGTGGCTGCCGCTGCGCACGGCGCCACCACCCCCACTACCCCCACCCCCACCCCGCCCACCACCACCACCACCACCAAAGGAGGGTGTTCCCCAGCCGGCTGTTCTGGTATCGCCGCCACCGCCGCCGCTGCCGCCGTTCTCGATGCCACCGTTCCCACCGCCACTCCCGCCAGCGCTTTGTCCCGCGTCAACGATGGTGCCGAGGTCTCGGAGCAAAGCCGCCGCCACGCGCCGAACGCGACCGAACCTGTAGTGACTACTGTAGTAGATTGTGGTTGAGTCGGCGTCGCCCAATCCTCCTAATTCTCCCCCCCCTCTTCCTCCTCCTACTTCGTCGCCGCCGCTGCCGCCGCTATTGTTTCCCGCGTTACCTCCACTTCCTCCTTCGCCGCCGCCGAGCTCACCATCGGCGGTAGCCGCGCCAACTGCCGTGACGGTAATCCTGACCTCGCCGTGCCCGCTGTCCAGGATCCTCTGCGCCACGGCGCTGCGGCTGGCACGCTTCTTGTGGTCCAAAGCACCCGCCGCCTCTATCGCCGCCCGCATCGTCTGGACGGTAGCCGACTCGACCACAAAGCAAAGCCGCTTCCCGCGCAACCGGCTGTAGGCGTTGTCCCAGCGCAAGATGCATCTGCGTCGAGGAAGGAGGGGGGGAGAGAGGGGGGGAGGGAGAGAGGGAGGGAGGGTGTCGGGGAGGGGGGGGGGGGGAGGGCGAGGCGGCAATTCCGTCGGAGGGCCACCACGACCGAACGGTGACCGGGGGGACAAACTTGTTAGGATTCAGGTGGCGGGATTTTGACGCTTTCCCGCATGAGGGGAAAGCACCGCCCCGTAACGTACGATACTATACAATACAATTCCATACCGTATCGTACGGTACCATACCATACCGTACCATACTATACCATACCGTATCATGCAGTGCCGTACTGTGTATTCTGTCGTACTGTCAAGTGTGGTACTCAACGCTACACACCTTGAAGTACCCCAACAACTAGTCCCTATACCTTCAAAACAAGTCTGGAGTAGACAGCCCGGGAAAACCTGGGGTTCTACGCGTTCAGTCGATATTTAGCACTAACACACGACGGGCGAGAGGGGTTCGTTACTCCATGGACGCCCCCCACTCGCACTTCCCGTCGACAGGTCGCGTCACTCACGTCCCGTCCGCCGGGCAGGTGAAGCTCCCCTGCACGAGATCGCCTCCTACGGTAGAGTATCTCGTCGGCAGGTGCACGGCTCGGTCTTTCGGTGGCCCCTGCCCCCGCCCTCCCCCGTCCCGTTCAGTCCCCCTTCCACCCCCTTCGGCGCTCGCTTGTGTGTCGCCGTGGCTTCCTCCGTCCCCGCCTTCTCCATCGCCGCTGCCCCTACCCCACCACCCGGACCTTCGCGGGGGCCTTTCCCCCGCCGCAGATGCTCTCCCGGCGTCGGTGTTACCTCCGTCGCTCGCACGGTTAACAGGAAGCGTGTCCCCCTCTTCACCCCTGGGTCCCGGGCTCGACAAACGCCCCTCCGTTCCAGCCGATGCGTCTGCTGCTACGGCCGCTGCCGCCGCCGCCGCCGCCGCTGCCGCCGCCCCTTGGTCGGGGGAGAGAATCGGCAGCGGGTGCGGCTTAAACAGGACAGAGAAGTCGACGTCCAGGCTGTCCATCACCTCGAACTTCCACACCACGCTCTCGCCGTGGAGCACGTCGATGCGCTCGGTGTGCTCCGCCCGGCGCGGCACGTACACCTTCCTGCTTTCGAAAGGCTGCAGCAGAAAGTCGACCGCCGTCTCGGGGCTCCTCGGCGCCCCTTCTCCGCCGTATCCGCTGCTGCCACCGCTGCCGCCGCCGCCGCCGCCCCCCTTCTTCTCCTCTCCCTCCTCGCACTCCTTGTCAGAGTGGCGGCGGCTGTGTTCTTCCATAAACCCACTGAAAACCTGGCTTTGCACGACCGCCGGCACAGCTAGCAAAGCCTTGAGGTATGCATCGAGCGCTCGAGCGATGTCGGCGCTATCACCGCCGCCACCACTGCCACCGCCGCCGTCGCCGCCGCCTGTGGTCCCGGCGGGGCCCGCCGGCAGCGCGGGAAGCTTCTCCTTGACGGCCTCGTTGCAGCCGAACTCGTCGGTGAGGAGGAGGTAGTGCAATCGCTGAAACTCGGACCACGGCTTGCGTAGGGATGACCCGGAAACTGCGGCGCGCGGGCCCTCGCCGCATTCGAGGGTGATGTCGATGTTGAACCAAGGCTCCTGCAAGGCGCCGACCGTCGCGAATGCGGACCGTACACGGCAGACAGCAGCAGTAGTAGATGTTATGAGACAAAGTATGACATATTCATACGGTCATGGTGGTGGCGGTGGCGAAGGGATACACAGTACGTACGTGCGTCCCGCTGTATATCAGGTACGTACCGGTATATTACTGGCCAGCCGGTGGGATCTTAGTGAAGGGTGCGCGGGCCCCGAGAGACGAAAACAGCACACAGCCCGGGGTCCCCCCGTGTCTGGAAACAGCGGGTAGACCGGCATCTGGGGTAGGGGTCAATCGTGGGTTCATTTGCCGTACGAGGGCGTACGACTACACGAGTCTACACGTATGTACTGCCTTTGATCTACGAACCTACTTTTAAATACTAATACCTACTGTTGCGCGACTATTAATACCGTAGATTGAAGTTGGTGTGATGAGAGCATGATGCTGTCTCACTATTTTCAAGTATAAAGAAAGAGCGGGACGTCGTAGTAATAGAATACACGACGCAGCGTGGCTCCAAGCACTATTATTAATAGCGCTTACCTACTATGCTGTACCTGGCACACCGGCACCTGGTACGGCGGTACCTGGTACAGCAAGGTCTGATCGGACCCATGACCGGCTGGCTCGTGGTGAGTGTGTCAGTATTTTACAGGTACGTTGCAAATCAATGCTCGTACCAAAGGTCCGAACATCAACTTGGCAAAATTGATTCTCAGCTTCTGGGGCTTTCTCGTGTTGCCTGAAAAGTGGGAACCTATTCGTAGGGTTGCGATGACGATGGTATGTGGTGGACGATCAGTGCACATAAAGGATTCGCGTGCTACTTGCCTGGCGTTTTCCTAGGACTCTACTGCTGTAGAGCTGTGTACGCACATCAACCAGGTGCTGTTCGCGACCTCGTTGGAAGTTGGAGTGTAGAATCAGCAGAAAAATACGCGAACGGGTACCCCCCAAGCTCCAAAAGCAAGTTTCAACCACGACCATTGTTTCCTTGCAAGTCAACACGAGCTGACAACCCTCCACGTTTTCACGAACAGCTATGAAGGCCGCCAACTAGTACTAGCTCTGTTGCTGCTGTACTGCTGTACCTCCAATGAATCGTCGTAGAGGTCGGTGCTGGAGTAGAACTCATTGGCGTCCATCTCTTTAACCATCTCCTTCACCAGCTCGGATAGGTTCGACGAAGTCGACTGCTGCTTCTCCTTCATATTCGCCACTTGTCCGTCTCCTGGCTGACTGTCGGTCTTCTGCACTGTGCTGGAACCTTCCATTGGCATCCTCCCTTTCAACCCGCGTGAGGATGAGACAAGCTAGCCTAGGAGGGGCATGGAGATTCGCCACGTGGCATACAGGGAGTATCGACGCATCCTTCGAACACTCCACGAAAGCGGAAGCAGAAAAGAAAACCAGCAGAAAAAAAACAGTTTTCTACAAGACAAGTTGGCATTCATGGTCAGGGCATGTGTGAAGTGCTCCGTAGCGTGAACCTCCGCAAAGACGCCAACTGCTGTAGAGGTTAGATAGCCTTGCCATCGATTATAAGCGCTTGTAGCCTTTCGCTACGGTGTCGAGAGGTCTGGCAGAACCATCGAAGTGTTGTCCCCTAGACGATTCTGGTGGGTTCAGCTCAACCGTTGCACTCGCAGTAGTGTAAGCGAGGGTACAAAACACAGAAGCAACGCTCGGAATTCAAACGAATGACAGGCCCGACCCACCACACACAGGTGCCTGTCTCTGCGAATCCAGCTTACCGCCAAAGGAATTCGAAGCTGCAACCGGCACCGTCACCACCACACGCCATGCAGCAAGGGGGCGCTGCTTCCGCTTCCGCAACTGGACCATGCCATCCAGCAGCTGTTCGCGCCCAATACCTCGGCCAATACCCTTCGCCAGCACCCGGCTGCACCGTCCTATCCAGTGTTGACGGTGGCCGCTCGCGCGGGGGTGCCGCGGCCGGCGGAGGCAGCGCACCCGCAGACCCTGCTGCGCAAGAAGAGCTGTTCGTGGACCCGTCGGGAAACTCAGCCGTCTGGCGCAGCCTCGGTGGCCAGGTTGCACACAACTCATTTCGATCGGTGGTGCTTGGACCGAAGCCGGCGCTGGAGGGAGTATCGCCAGGACGGGTAGAGGGCGAGGGCGAGGGAAACAGCAGCGTGCACGGGGCCATCGTCCAGGCCGTGAGGTGCCGATTTCCGAACCTCCTGGAGGGGTGGAGCTCCGAGCGCAAAGCGGAGGCGGGTAAGAGGGTTGGGGAGCGCCGGCAGCGGCGGAAACGGCAGAGGGGGCTACCGTGGTCGGTGTGCATTCTCCGGAACCCGGACTTGATCACGGTGCACCACCCCAGCGGGCACTCGTACGACGTGACCTTGCCGTGCGAAGCCCGCCTGCTGCAGCCTCTCGGCGAAGGCTTGCTGGTGCAGCGGCATGCGGGGGGCGACGAAGATGCCCAGTATTTCTCTGGAGCGCTCAGAGGGCAAGATGGGATGGAGGAGGAGGAACAGGAGCAGGAAGAAGACGCCTTGGAGGCGTCTCCAGTGCCATCGCTGTTCACCCTCTCGCACCCGCTCGATGAGCTCAGGCCCGTTGCTCTCTTGCCGCCGGCGGTGACGGCGACCAGGGCACCCACAGGCGGAAACCGAAGTGGTTGCGGCGCCGGCGGCGCCGGCAGCAGTGACAGCAGAAGGAGGGAATCGTTTCCCCTGTTTTCGCCGTGTTCATTTCGTCTCTCCACGGTCGAAGAGCAGCCGCAACACCTTGTTTGCGATGCCTCGGAGCGAGTGGTCTTCGCTCGGGGGGGCGGCGCCGTGGGCACGGGCCGAGACGCGTCCCTGCTATTGACGTACCACGCCGGGCGCCGACGACACTCCCTGTGGCGCATGCTTCCTGTGCCCGAGCCAGACCACGAGCCGGAGCCGGAGCGAGACGAGGGACCGGATGCCCTCGGCGGCGGAGACGTCTCGGTGCTGGGCCCCATGATGGACGCGTCGCCGGGAGGGATGGGCAGTTGGCGCGCCACGACGGGGTTGTCGTCGACCCTCGCGGCGGACGCCAGCAGCCTGAGCAGCACGCTGCTCGGGATATCTGCGCTTGAGTCGTCGTCGTCCGCTGCGGGGCTCGGCATGCTGGACGCCGGCTTGGCTGCGGGGCAGTCTCGGAGAGACAGGCTTAGCAGCGGCGGGCGGGGTAGGCTCTCCGGTGGCGGTGGCGGCGGCGGCGCGGGGAGAAGAGTGTCTGCCGGAAGCAACGCTTCGTGGGTCGGTCCAGGGAACACCCGCAACGAGGCTCTGGCGAGTGCCCTTGGTCTCGGGCAGTCCGCGCTGGGGGTCGCATCGAACATGCTCTCCCTGAGCGCCGCGACCGGGCAGGGGGGAGGCGACCGTGGAGGGGGGGCGGACCCGTTTCCCCCCTCCTTCATCGGGGGAGGCCGCGCCGGGGGCTCTTCGATGGCCCTCGGCGAGTCTCAGGCGCGTGAGGAGGAGGAGGAAGAGGAGGAGGAGGAGGACGGTGAGGGAGCCCAGCCCATCCGCCCCCACGTGGGGCTTTCCCTCGTGTGGAGGGAGGCGGAGGACTCGCCCTCGCCGGCCCGCCATGTGTTCTGCGCCGAAGCGGGAGCCTCTTCGTGCCCCACTTCTGCGGGATCGTTTTTGGTCTGCCTCGTGGGGAGCGACGCCGCACGACTGCGCGCCCTGTCCGTGTCTTTTCCCACCGCCCCGAGCGGCACCAACGCCAGGGCTACCGGCGACGTCGACGGTGACAACGGCGGAGGCATGGAAGTGACGGAGGCGTTCACGATGCCGTGTAGCTCTGCGGTTGGACTCTGTGCCACGACCGGTGGGGAGGGGGAGGGCGCTCCGGGAGGTGCGATTGCCGCAGACATCCTTGCGCTAACCCCGGACCGCGGCTTGGTCCTGTGCCGAGGTAGTACCACCGTCACGCAGGTGTCGCTCCCAGAAGCACCGGCGGCGGTGGCGGGGGTGGCGACCGGTAGTAGGAAAGCGCCCCGAGTGGTATTGCCGGATCAAACCCTCCCTGACGATCCCGAGTCCGTTTCCGACGCGGTCGGGTCCTGCTTCACCCTGACAATGCGCGGCGGTCACCGGCGGCGACTCCGCTTATCGCTGGACCCCGCCTCCCCTCTCGTGTCCTCGTGTCTCGGTGCGTGGGATTGCATGCTCAGCGCCTCTCTTTCGGCCTCCCTCCGAGCGGACGTCGTGGGAGGGGCGCACGCCCTGGCGGAACAAACCGGGCCCCCTGCCAGGGTGGCGGAGCACGCAGGCGGCGGGACGCAGGGTTCCGCGGCAAGGAGCGGTGGCAGTGGCGGCAGCGGCCTCGACCTCGACTGGGAAGCTCTCGTGTCGGTCATGCGAAATCTTATCGCGGGCGTGGATGAACGTTCGTTGGATCATTGGGAGAACGGGCTGGCCAGGACCGGTAAAGAGGGCGGAAACACTGGCAAAGATTGCGCCCGAGGGAGCGGGGGTGGTGGCGATGATGGTAGCGATAGCGGCAGAGGCGACGGTGGCGACGATGCTTGGTTTCGCCTGCTGTCGAGCCCGTTCGACGCCCAGTTCTCTCGCGACAACGCCATGCTGCTGTCGGGGTTCCGCGACGCAGCCGGATCGACGGCGCAGAAGGACTCGCGAACGCCTCAGGAACTTGCGCGGGGGGGTGTCCCCGAAACCCGGTCCCCGTTCTCTCCGCCGCGGCCGCTGCGCACAGAGAGGGCGGCGTTCGTTGCCGAAGCCGGCGCGGTGTTTGACGCGCTGCACCTCGTTCTGGAAGACCTGAAGACCTCTCGCCTTACCATGTCGCTTGTGCCGCGCCTGGCGTCTCTGCTCTTGTCGCTGACCCGCATGTGCGGTGACGCCGGGGCTGATATGCGCGATTTTTCCGACCATTACTGGAGAGACGCCGCCGGATGTAGACAGGGAAACGGCGGCGGCGGCGGCGGCGGTAGCGGTGGCGGCGAGGCGGCGTCTATGATTGCCCGTGGTAAAGAAGGCCTGCTCATGGCGGAGATGGGAAAGGACGCTCTGCCGGGACGTCCTACGCGCTTCCGCAAGGTGAGGATGGCGGTGAGGGTAGGGTGGGGCTCGAAGGTCGGCTTGTCCGCCCTTGGAAAGAGTTACGCAACCGCTAGAAAAACGCGTTTGGGTCCGAGCGTTTGCCATGTACCCCGCTGACACTCGTGGTACGTAGTGTTTTGGTTTTTTCCGTGTGCGGTACGGTCATCCCCACGTCGCGACGGTCGCACTTCCGAAAGCAACTGTATCACAGCAGCAACTTCAACCATTCTCTGGTAGCTCTGGGTTGGCCGTTCTTTGGTTATTTGACCCCAGCCCCCCCCCCCCCTCTTGAGGGGGAGGGCGGGGGGTACGGTATCTGCTTCCCACGAAGGTTAACCCCTTCGGAGAAACTGCGCTCAAATTTTTGGAAACAACCTACTTGAAAATACAGTGGGGTATTGTTTTGCACTGCGGTAAAATAGTTGGTCCATATACAGCTGCTATATATTTGATACTGTAGATCAATTCGGTTTGTGCCATAAATCAGTCGATGTCGACTCCGACCACTCTCCCTCCGACGCGGGCTTACCAGGTGCCTTGCCTCCGGGGCTGGGTGCACACGAGGGTGCGCACGGGGCAGGCATTGATGGGAGCCGAACCGGTCTCTTCAGGGGGCCATCAGCAACCGCGGGAGTCGGTGACACCGCTGGCGATACCGCGGTACACCGGTGAGGACGGCCCGTTCCCGACTCTATCGGCATCCCACGACGCTCTCCAGGGCACCCGCCGCATCTGCCGCTTCTACGCAATTATGTGCGACGGTGTTGGTGGTGGTGAAAGGAATAAACAGGGGTTGAAGCAGAGAAATGGCGCGGTTTTTCACCATGGTAGTGGTGGTGGTGATGGTGGTGGTGGTGGTGGTGGTGGCGGCGGCGGCGGCGGCGGCGGTGGGGGCGGTAGCGGCAAGTCTTATCGAGGTGGGCGATGCCATAACTCGGATTGGGTCGGCGCGCGCCTCGTGGCAGTCATGGTGGAAGAAGGCTACGGGGCGGAGGATCTCGAGCACGCGCCGCTTGGGTTCGTCCTGCCGCTTCTCGAGCTGCTGCACGCGGCGAGCGGCCAAGCGCTCGTGGAGTGGCCGGCACGAGCGCAAGAACTGGTGGGTCGGCAAGACCTAAGCGCGCTGCGTCGCATGCTCAAGGCTAGTGGTGGCGGAGGCTTGCAAGAGAGGGGGCACCGCCAGGGGACAGCGAGGAGGGCGGAGGACGGAAACGAGGAGGAGGAGGAGGAGGAGGAGGAGGAGGAGGAGGAGGAGAGCATAGGCGAGAGTGGGGGGTACTGGGCCAGAGGAAGGATTAGCGGTAGCGGGGCGGGAGGGAGGGACTCCACGGGCGGAGGAGCGGCGGGAAACGGCAGCGCGGCAGGTGGCGGTGGCGGCGGTGGTGGCCGCGGAAGCGGCGGTGGTGGTGGTGGTGGTGGTGGTGGTGGTGGTGGTAGCAGTTCGGCCGCGGCTGCCGGTGGTGGTGGTGGTGGCGGCGGGGAGGCGGCTGACCTTGACGGCTTGTCGTGGGTGGACGACCTGTCGTCGCTCCGATTCGGTCGCGACCGGCGGGTGAGGGAGGCTTGCCGGCTCGTGCGCGGGTCGCGGCCGGTTCGGTTCCACGTGGAGAGGTCCCCGGAGTCCAGCGACCACGACCACCAGCAGCGGCAGCAGGCGCGGCTGCTCCAGTTGGCCATGCGCACCCTGGCGGGGCCCGTCGGGCGCGGCATGCTCACGCTCGGCACGCTGGCCCCGCTCCTGGCCGAGCCCCTGCCGATACCCCCGCTGTGTCTCGCCGGGCGCATCCGCAAGCCCGCGGACGTTGTCGTCAACCTCGATTTGGCCGCGGCGGCCGTATCTCCCGACACTACCGCGTGGGCGGAGTTCCACAACGGTGTCGCGGCGGGGCTGAGGCTGCAGCACGAGTGGGGATCGGGTCGGGGGTCCGGGGGCGCCGGGGGGAAGGGGAAGGGAAAGGGTGGCACCGGTGGCGAGTACGGACGTGCCACCGGCGGGTTCGGGGAGGGTGGTGTCAGCAGGACGTGGATCACGTACAACCGGCCGGCGGGTGGGGGCGCCAACAATGCCCACGGCGGGCTGCTGATGGCGCTCGGGCTGCAGGGGCACCTGTCCTCCCTGGCGATGACTGATGTGTTCGAATATCTCACTCTCGGGCAGGAGAGCACGACCGTCGGGGTGCTCCTGGGGATGGCGGCCGCCCGGAGGGGATCGGCAGACCTGTCGACCCACAAGGTAAAAAACCCCCCACAAAACTAAGGTAAGCTACGGGTGCTGCCCTCCGTGGCGGCAGCAGGGAAGCCATTTTTGTTGTTTTGTTGTCTTGGCTAGGGTAGGGACCGGGCGGATGCGGGGGGGGGCGGGGTCGCGCGGCAAGCAGCAAAAGCCAGGAACAAGCCGGTGTGATGTTTTTGGTGTTGCAGAGGGTAAGGGGCCAGAGGGGAGCGGGGGTGCGTGCGCCGCGTGGTAGTAGGAAGTGCAGAAGAGGCAGCAGCAGCCGCAGCGGCGTGAGTAGTCGCGGTGCAAGCCATGCCATCGGGTCAGCGGTACGTCTGACGAGGAGAAATGGTGCCACACAAAAGACTGGCTTCCTGTTTTCATCGGAGAAGAGCAGGGCAGGCAAGCGCTTCATCGCTTCCGCGCCTTCCCTTCGTTTATGCCTCCCTCCCTCCTTCCCCTCCCTCCCTCCCTCCCTCCCTCCCTCCCTCCCTCCCTCCGTCCCTCCCACTGCCCCTCCCTGGCTGCGCCTACCGCCGAGTGCGCTTTTCGCCGCGACAGATGCTCTGCCTTCACGTGCCCAGCCTCCTCCCTCACCCCTTCGCGGACATGGACACGAGCAGCGTCACTCAGGCGGCTGCTCTCGCCGGGGTGGGGCTTCTTTATCAGGTGAGTCAGAGGCAAAAGAACGGCGTGCGACCGCCGCTGCGCGGTGGAACAGGATCGCTGACCGCGCGGTAGCGGCTGCGATAGCGATGCGATGCCGGTGGCGGTGGGATTGGTTGTGGCGGCGGTAGCGGCGGCGGTGGTGGTGGCGGTGGCGGTGGCGGTACCTGTGGCGGTGGCGATGGTGGTGGTGGTACCGGTGCCGGTGGTGGTGGTACCGGTGCCGGTGGTGGTGCGGCTGCAGTGGCGGTGGCGGTGGCGGTGGCGGTGACGGTGACAGAATGGTAGCGGTAGCGATATTGCTAGTGTCTGGTGTCCTGGGCAGCAGAGGTTCTTTCATGACATATGGTAGCGGGAGCGATAACGCTAGTGTCTAGTGTCCCGGGCAGCAGAGCTTCTTCCGCAATAGAGAATCGTGACGCGTACGCGCAAGTCGCGGGTTCTGTCTGGAGGGGGAGAGGTCGTGCCGGGGCGCCGGTATCGATTTTTTGCTGCATCTGCGGTAAGCTGCAGCTGCAGCTGCAGCGGCGGCGGCGGAAGCCAGGGAGCGACCAAGCGCGCGGGACGCTCAGAGCTGAAGAGAAGGCGAGCGCTCTCGACCAACACGACGCGTCGCCGGGGGAACGGGGAGGGAGGGCGTCAGAGTCTGGTGAAACGGGTCGAGATGTCGACCATGATGGAAGCTGACCCCCCTGCTTCTCCCGCCACCGCCCCCCCCCCCCCCCCCCCGCGGTCCTTTCCTTCCTCCGCTTGTACAGGGGACCTCGCATCGGCTCATGACCGAGTTTCTCCTGGGCGAAATGGGGAGGTAGGAGAACCACGCATGTGTGATATGGGGGAGCGGGGCGCGGGGTGTTCGGGGAGGGAGGGCGGGGCAGGGTGTCAACAGACGCATGTGTTGTTGAGATCGTGCCTACAGTTTTGCGCGTTTTGGCTTTCGCCTTTTGGTATCACCGGGAGTAAACAAAGAGCAGTTGCGCTGCGTACTCGTAGCGTTGCTTTGCGCCACGTTTGCGTGGCGTGTCGCCGTCGGACTTGTGCGACAGTCTCCTATACAGTACATCGGTGTGATGTACCGTGATGAAAAAAGAAAGAGCGCCTACTTTGCACAGGTCACGGAGGGGTGGTGCGATCGTTTTTGAGCGCTCGGGTTTTTTCCGGATGAGGGGAAGGTTAAGGTTGCCAATACCGAACAAGAACCGAATAAGCCGTTTTCGGAAAGATCTGGTCCAGAGCCTTCCGAAAAATGTACGCTAGAGTGTTCTGTTCGACGTTGGCACCCTCTTTGCCGTTGTCGGGGATAAAGCGAGCGCTGAAGAACGATCGCTCTTTAGAGGCGTTCTACGATAAAAGTTCGCCCTAATTTTTCCGATGCTCCTCACTCAAGGAGCTCCTTATCTCAACCAAAAACTGATAAATCAAATTGGATCCCGATGAATATATATCATGGCCCCGAGTATAAAAAACGTCATTTTTCGAGATAATATTGGCATTCCGACGATTATGGGTTAAGGAGCCCCGTCATTCAGAACATATTTTAGCGGAAATGTGCTACCTCTATACCGTAGAACGAGCGCTCTTTACGGTAATGCCTCCCGCCTATCCCTGAAAACGCGACGCACTCCGTTCAGGCATTATAGGGACGCGAGGGTCTATGGTCATACGACTACGGCCAAGCATGGAATGAGTACCCCTCCCACCCCGACCCCCACCCTGCCTCCGGTGAAGTGTGACGTGCAACAATCCCGCTCCCCTGGTTCCATGAATACGAATGCCTCCGTGCCAGCGGTGGCTTTTCAGTTTTTTCCAAGCATTCTGTTGTAGCAGACCGCGATTTGGCCCCCCCTTTGGCTGACCTCCCACGTACACTATTTTACGGGGCACCATAGTAAATGGGACCAGATATTGTCAGTAAAAAATAGGTAAATATATTGTTTTTTTGTGTGTAGGTTCTGTTTAATATGGTCCCCCGTAACAGAATCAGCGCAACAAGGCCAATCGAGGCATTTTGATGCGCCCCCCAAAAGGCCGGTCTCCTTATATGATGGCACCATCTCTTTTTAGTTTTTGGTGATATTTTTTCCCCGTGGACTGTCTGTCTTCCGCGTCGGCCGTGCGCGGCGGTTATCATTTTTTGTTTGTTTTTGTTTTTTGTTTGTGGTCTTTGTAGGTCTCCGTGCAGCGACCGCTTCGCCGATCGAGAAGGTTACGCCCTTGCCTGCGGCCTCTCTCTGGGGATGATCAACCTCGGCAAAGGTGCCAGCGGGGGCATGGCGGGTGTGGCAGACCTTAAGCTCGAGCAGCAGCTGCACCGGTGAGTTGGGATGCTGGAGAGTGAGGGGGCGGGAGGAAGGGGTGTGCTCGATATCATGCATGGCCGCAGTCGTCTTACCATAGACCCTCGCACCCCTACAAAATCCCGGGACGGAGCGCGTTGAGTTTTCACCGACCAGGCTGACATTTGCTTCGCACCAAGCGCGAAAGCGAAACGTTAGGTGTCCGGCGAGTCGCATGGAGGGTGCGCTGCGCCCTACTAAGAACCGCTTGTGCGGCTGACTTGCAAATGGATGACAGCTTCAATGAGGAGGGGGGGGAGGAGACGTAATGGCGTTCCCAGGCGTTCTTGGGGGCGTTTTTGTTGTTGTTGTTGCGACCACCGGGAGGGGAGGGGGGCGGACATGTTTTTCGACCTGACCCACATACTTGACTTTAAACCCTAACTCTGTAACCGGTACCCTCACCCTTACGGTTTGGGGGAAATTATCAGAATATCGGCAGTACTGAGGAGTTACCCCTGAGCCCTAACAACCCTAAGCTTACGACCGCCTGAGAATTTTCTCAGAATGAAACTGTACTAAGGAGTTTGTGAAGAATAGCTCGGGCATGCCATAAGCACGCGTATGGGGGAAGGGGTGTGTGTAGGTGCGCGCGCGGGGGGTGAGTGGTGTGTGATAGCGGGGGTCTGTTCTTGCGTTGGTGTTTGCACTTGCCAACGCTCGCGTGGGACTCTGCTTGAGTGTGCCGCAACAGTACGCGTAGCAAGGGTGGTAACTGGTGTGGGTCTCCGGAAGTTTCCCGGCCGAGTCCGAGAACGCCGAGCGCGGTCTGCGCCCGCTCATGAGGTACGTACTGTTTTTTTTTTCCGGCGGTAGATTGACAACAGTAAGAAACTTAAACGACAACAACAGCAATAACGACACTCCTCGCCACCACCACACCACCGCCACCACGCCACCACCACCACGATCACCCACCTACCCACCCCGGTGACCCCAAAACGGAAACTCCAATCCAAACCTCTTTCACTCCCCCTCTCCCAACCCAACCCAAACCCAACCCAACCCAAACCCAACCCAAACCCAACCCCCAACCCAACCCAACCCAACCCAACCCAACCCAACCCAACCCAACTCAACCCAACCCAACCCAACCCAAACCCAACCCAACCCAACCCCACCCCCAACCGAACCCAACCCAACCCAACCCAACCCAACCCACCCCACCCCACCCCACCCCACCCCAACGCAACCCAACCCAACCCCCAGCTACATGAGCGGGGGCCAAGACCTCACCGCGTCCGGCGCAGGCGGCAGCGACCCCTCCGGCAACAGCAATCGCGGCGGAGCCCCGGGGCGGGGGGGCGGTAGTCGCACCGGCGGCAGCAGCAGTGGTGGTGGCGGCGGCGGCGGCGGCAGCGGCGGAGCTAACGGCCACGAGTCTTCGGGGCCTAGCCGCATCAGCCCCGGCGAATATGTGAACACCGATGTCACCGCGCCGGCTGCGCTTGTGGCCCTGGCTCTCATCCACGTGCGGTCGGGGGATAGGGCGCTGGCGGAGAGGCTGGCGCTGCCCCAGACCTACTTCCAGCTGGACTACGTGCGGCCAGAGCAGCTGCTGCTGAGGGTGGTGGTCAGGGGGCTAGTGATGTGGGACGAGGTTTTTCCGACCCAGGAGTGGGTGGATGCTCAGGTGAGGGATGGGGGGGGGGGGAGGAGAGAGAAAGAGGGAGGCAGGGAGGGAGCGAAGATTGCTGCAGTGCTGTAGCGTTACCTCTAGTGTGCGGTATATTTTCAGGGCAAGGGTTTTGTTTGGTCGATTCTTGCTTCGGCTCAGTCCTGTTTTTTTTCGAACTGCGTCGTCTCTCATTCTCAGTTTTTTTCGGGTGAAATAGCTATTAACAGATTGTGTTTGTTATGTTTTCCTTCTCGCGTAGTTTCTGCGTCGTGACTGATGTAACGCCAGGCTTACCTGTTCGGTTAATGTCATGCGTCGTATGTAGATCGGCTACGCGTTACATGATGCACAACCGTGCCGTGCGCGAACGAACTCAACTGGACAGTCTTGCCTATTCTTCACCTCCCCCACACCTCCCCCTCCTCCCCTCCCCTTCCCCCTTCCCCCTTCCCCCTCCCCCTCCCCCCTCCCCCTTCCCCTTCCCTCCCCTATCGCAGATACCGGAGGTAGTGAGTGTCGAGTACGCCAGGTTGCACGAGCCCCTCCCTGAGGAACTCGCTTCCGTGGTTGATCGCCAGACGGTGAGGCAGGCCCACGCAAACATCATCGCGGGGGCTTGCCTCTGCCTCGGCCTACGGTTCGCGGGGACCGCAGACGAGCAGGCCCGGGAAACCGTGCTCAGCCGCGTCAGGTAAGGCAAGGCCAGGCCAGGCCACCCGGGGCAAGGCCGTGTGGTGTGGTGTTGTGTGTTTGTGTTGTTTGGATTTGTCTTCTGCACTGCCGGAGCTGGAGGGGGGGGGGGGGGGGGGGGGGGGGGGGGGAAGCGGAAGTAGTTTTTGTTATTTTGTTCGTTGTGTTGGTACTTCCTCGTTATATCTCCTCCGGTTGGTTGGTTTCTTTTCTCATTCCTTTCCTCGCGTGAGCTTGAGCGTGAGCGTAAGTGGGCATGTGTTTTTTTCGCAACAAAGAGTGCGCAGCGCGTCGTTGTTGATGCTGGTGGTGGTGCTAGTGTTGTTGGGTGTTGGGTGTTGTTTTTGTCGTCCCTAGAGGACGCACGGTGTTGGTGCTGCACCGGTCGCACGCACAGACCGTGCGAGCTGCTGCTGCTGCTGCTGCTGCTGCTGCTGCCACTATCTCATCATCAGGCGGACGAGACTCACCCCCGCCCTGACAAAGGGGGGGGGGGGGCGAGGAAGAGACACACCCAATCACCTTAGCCTTACCGGCGAGGTCACTATAAACGCAATGCCTTTCCCCCCCCCCTACCCCTCCCCCTCCCTAATCCCCTCTCTCCCCCCATCGAGTACCCCCCCCATCCCCCCGCCTCCCGCCCAACTGTTGGAGGTGTCTATATTAATTATAGGAGTAGGAACGGTGCTCCGCCTCGATATGGATGCGCGATCAATGGGCTAATTACTGAGGCAAGCAACACATGAGTACCCCCCACACACACACCTAATATACTCGAGGTACATATTGATGAGTTGACAGCAGCAGTCGAAGCAGCATAGCGGGAGCCACGGCGGGGGAAGATACCGCATCGGGATTGATGTTTGCGGGTGGATGACTTGGTGGGGATATCAGGAACACTCGAAGGAATGCAGAAACAAGCAGAGAAGAATACAGTAGGAGATGGAGGGTGACGGCGAACGTAGAGAAGTGCGCAGTACTTGTATGTAACGAAGATAAGGTGAACTCGGTGATTTTCAGTTGGAAGTGGGGAAAAGATGAAGTACCGATCGTGGACCAGTATATGTACCTTGGCGCAGATATCTCAACGGGCTGCTCTTGGGATGCACACATAGCAAAAGTAATAGGAAAGGGTAAATCGCACGCAGGCAAGGTGGATGCGATCCTAACAAACTCGCACCTTGACACCAGGATTAAGAGATGTATCCTGACGAATGTGACGGATAGTACCAAAGCTAGAATACGCAAGAGACATATGGCACGGGCACGCGAAGCTCGTGAAACAGTCGGAAACAGCACAGATGACAGCAGCTAAAAAAATGTTGGGATTGCGCAAGTACGAACTAGTGATACAGTACTAAGAGCAGAACTGGGAATGCACCCACTTGAGACAAACAAAGGGACGAGAAAGTTGAAATGGCGATGTATGGTAAGGAACATACATGCCGAAAAAAGAGGTTGCCAACCGTCGTTGATAGCGCTGTACGGGAGAAAGTAACAAAAGGGCGAGCTGGAGTGAGGTGGGATAGCGTAGTCGAGAAGGTGTGGAAGGATGTATGATAGGAGGGAACCAAGAAGAGGTGATGCCCGCAGAGAACTCTGGGAGGTACAAGACAGAAGTAGAAAAGAGGATAGAAAGAAGAGAGAGGCTAGCGCCAAGAAATATTGTGAACATGGCGAAACACGTGGAGATATACCGGGGGGTTAAGCGAAGGGATAGGAATGAAAGGGTATTTGCACGACCGAATGGACTTGGCGAAAACGCCGAAAAGGCGATTTTTTGTAGGGGGCCTGGACCTGCCAGGAAAAAGAAAGAGGTATACCAGTAGCCGGGAGGACGAGGAGGTAGGTGCACCGATGTGCCCGCGTGGCAACGCAATGGAGAGTAGAACTCACATGCCAGGGTACTATTACGGGGGACCATAGTTAATAGGACCTATGGTATACATAAAAACCTATATATTTAACCATTTTTACTAACAATATTTGGTCCTATTAACTATGGTCCCCCGTAATAGGAGAATGTGAAATATACAAGGAGGAACGGGATGTGTTAGAAGAGGAGATGAGGGAAATAGACGAATGTGACATGGAGGAGTTTGACACACTAGATAGCAGCGAGAAAACGATCGCTATCCTAGGGAAAAGATGATAGATGGTGACCATGGGCGGCGAAACACGAACGGGATACGACTAGCGAAAAGTTTCTATGCAACATATGGCAACAACGTATTGAGCTCCCAAAGGTTGGGGGTGTCTCTAGTAGGAGTAGGAACGGTGCTCCGTCTCGAAAGCGATGCGTGGTCAATGGTCAAATGATTAAGGCAAGCAACAAACGAGTACGCCCCCCCCCCCCCCCCCCCCACTCTCCCTCCTTCCGTCCTCCTCATGCGTACCGTCCCTCCCTCCGTCCGCCTCTCGGGGCGACAACCCCCCCCCCCCCCCCCCCCTCCTCGGGAGCAGGCACTTCAAGCGCCTCAGGGACTCCCTAGGGGGTGGGGGTGGTGGGGGCGGCGGCGGGGGCGGAGGCGGAGGCGGAATGGGGGGGGGGAGGGATCCCTTCGTGACGGCCCGAAGGCCCGAGCGACCCGTCTTGGAGATGTGCCTGTCGACGGCGGTGACAGCGCTCGGCATGATCATGGCGGGGACGGGGGACCTGGAGTGCTTGAGGCTGATGCGGGAGCTGCGCGGCCGAGTGGAGGGAGAGGTGAGGGCTACGAGCTATCTGTCGTGCTGTAGGGGAGCGGGAAGGGGGGGGGGGGGGGTCGGGGTCGGGGGTGGGGTCGGTTGGAGGGCGGTTGGAGGAGGGGAAGGGGTTGGGGGTGAAGGGGAAGGGGTTGGGGGTAGAGCGGGGGGGGGGGGGAGAGGTCGAGGGGTAGCGGCGGAGGAGGGGGGGGGGGGCTTGCAGGAGGGGAGACGAGGAGGAGGTGAGGGGGGCAGGGGGGGGGGTTCTCGTGCCATTCATAACCGTACACGCTCGAATTCCTACAATGCCGGGACGGAGCACGCCGGTTTTTTTTTTGCCGACCAGGCAAACATTGACATGCTTGGCACCAAAGCTCGAAGCGAAGCGTGAGCTGCTTCCTGCTATTCAAGCAATGAAAGGGTGAGCTGCTTCCTGATATTCAAGAACCGCTTGTGAGGCGGACTTTCTTGCCCACGGATGACACCGTCGGAGCAGTTTAGTCATTTTCTTGGAGGGGGGGCGGGACTGGGTCTATAAGAGGAGAGGTTGGAGGTAGAGGGGGGGGGTGGGGGGAGGGGCCGAGGGGTGGCTGGGGGGGGGGGGGGGGGGGGGGGGGGGGGGGGGGGGGGTGTACTCGATAGGAGAGATGTACTCGATCTCATGCATGGCCGTAGTCGTATGATCATAGACCCTCGCATCCCTACAATGCCGGGACGGAGCATGTCGGGTTTTCACCGACCAGGCAGATATTGCTTGCACCAAGCGCGAAACGCCGTGAGGTGTCTGGCGAGTCGCATGAAGGGTGAGCTGCATCCTACTAAGAACCGCTTTTGAGGCGGACTTGCATATGGACGACAGCTTCAATAAGTTGATTTCCGGTGTAGGCATTTCCAGAGACAGCAATGGGAATACTATATAACTGCCTCTTGGGTGCCTTACCTTGAACACTACGTGATACGATCATTCCCAATTGCGCGAAGTAAAGGTTCTTTGCCTCGCACAAATTATCTAACTCGACAACCAGCTGTGGGCGACCGCCAAAAAACAAACAAACAAAAAAACGGTACCCTCGTTGTCTAGCTCACGTAGTGAGCGGCATGTTTTACAGTGTCGTTGCCAACCGACGCCAACCCAACCTATATAAAATAGGGGGGGGGGGGGTGGCAGGGGGGGGGGTGTACTCGATAGGAGGTATGTACTCGATCTCGTGCATGGCCGTAGTCGTATGACCATAGACCCTCGTATCCCTACAATGCCGGGACGGAGCACGTCGGGTTTTCATTGACTAGGCAGACATTGATTGCACCAAGCGCGAAGCGAAACGTAAGCTGTCCGGCGAGTCGCATGAAGGGTGAGCTGCATCCTGGCAAGAACCGCTTGTGAGGTGGGACTTGCACATGAATGACAGCTTCAATGAGTTAATTTAAATTCCGATGTTGGCCAGTTCCAGAGACAGCAGTGGGAGCACTATGTGCGTGCCTCTTGGGGTGCATTACCATAAACACTGGTACGTGATACGATCACATCCCTCTTGTGCGCAGTGAATGTTTTTCCACCCCACTCGTGTGTGATCTAACTCGACCACCAGCTGTGACCGACCGCCAAAAAAAACAAAAAAACGGTACCCTGGTTGTCTACAGTAGCTCAAGTAGTGAACGGCATGTTTTTACAGTGTCGTTGCCAACTGGCGCCAACCCAACTTATATCATATATAGGGGGTGGCGGGGAGTTCACAGGAGGGGGGGTCGAGGAAAGAGGTAGGGGGAGGGGGGGTTTACAGGAGAGGGGTAGGGGGAGGAGGAGAGGGAGGGGGGGAAGAGGGCGTTCAGTGATGTGAGGTCTTGTTTTGAGCCGAAGGCCGATTGGTCGGTCTCCTCTGTCAGAGGAGTAGGTAGTGGTGGCGGCACGGAGGCGCTACACGGGGCGCGACGGTAGGGCGCTCTTTTTTTTTTCCGTGACGCCGTGTGCAACTGCTGGACCTGAAAAAACGTATCGAGGGTTGCAGGCTGTGTCCGTCGGGCCTGGCGACACCTACTCATTCCCCCCCCCCCCCCCCCCCCCCCCCCTCCTTTTGAGGTGCAGCTGACGAAGTGCACACAGGTTTTCGTGGATAAGATTAATTTTACATATAATTTGGGGGGGGGGGGGGAAGGGTGTCCTCATTATCATGCATGGCCGTAGTCGTATGACCATAGACCCTCGCATCCCTACAATGCCGGGACGGAGCATGTCCGATTTTCACCGACCAGGCAGAAGGGGGGGGGGCGGGGGGGGGGATTTTCAGCCGTAAGGAGGTTACACACGTTGGACACGTCACGACTTATCTACCTACAGATGGATCATCTACAGATAGATCATCTAGATCCTAACCGGACGCTCTGAGGTGCAGCTCTGCAGATCTGTGGAAGTACCTATTCAACCCAGGGAAACGTTGTCCTGCTACAGCAGCAGAGCATGCAGAGTATGCGGCTCCTACCCAGAAACGCGAGCTATCAACAGATCATACGGACCAGAAAGTATCTCCGCTCTGAAGGAGCTAGATCATGTCCGTGGGAACCGGCGATCTGACAGGCGTGTGAAAAAATTGCCACGTTTGGAGCTGCGCCGACGTTTTTTTTTGGGGGGGGAACAAACTATTACGGGGGACCATAGTTAATAGGACCGAATATTGTTAGTAGTAAAAATGGTTAAATATATACCCTGGTAGGTTTTTATGCATTCCCTAGGTCCTGTTAACTATGGTCCCCCGTAATACTGTAACTTGGATCAGAGTGGGATAGTTTTGCAGTCGCTGCGAAGGGTTGAGCGTAGTGCTGGTAAATGTAGCACCCATGGGCTGCCGTGAGTAAGCGAGCGAGCGAGTGAGTGCGCGGTTCGAGCCCCCCCGATGACTACTGTGCGGCGCGTTTCTCTAGATGTGAGATCGCTTTCTATTATTTATGGCAAGAATCCCGGTTTTCCTCGATTTTTTCCTCGTTTTTTTTCCAGATTTTTCCTCGGTTTTTTCTTTTTAAGATCGTGGCAAGAATGCACGGGGTGCTCCGAGTACCTGGGAGTAAATCAAAATGTTTCTGAGAGAGAACGGTCTAGGCACTTCGTGTACTCGCAGTATGTTGGGGTTTTATGTACTGAGGGATACTGCGAGTACTCGCAGCATCTTCCGAGATTCGGTCCTGCTGTGCTCAACACTGTGGAATACTGCTGTGCTTGGAGTCTTTTCAGGGCGTCATGCGGGTACTGCCGAGTACTGGCAGTGCTTCGTCCTTTGGTACTGCGAGTACTCGGAGTATCGAAATACTCTCAATATGCGCAATATGTCCGGGGTATGAACTATACTTCGACCATCTGTATGTGCACCGTTTCGATCATTCCGTCTCCCTTTTTTTTTCCCCCAGAAATCATTCACGGATGGTCCCACGAGTGGGAGTTGGAGCAAGATTGCTTTCGGGGGGGGGGGGGAGGGGGGGGGGAGCTGGAGTATTTTAAGCACTGGCAGTATTTCGGGAGTATATACTGCGAGTACTGGCAGTATTTACCGGATCAATACTCTTAATACTCTTGGGTAAGCTGGAGTACTTCAAGTACTGGCAGTATTTACCGGATCAATACTCTTGATACTCTTGGGTAAGCTGGAGTACTTCAAGTACTGGCAGTATTTCGGGAGTATATACTGCGAGAGTACTGACAGTATTTACCCCGTCAGTACTCTTGACACTCTTACTCTTGGGTACTCCATGCACTTCGGATGTTTGTACTGCGGGTACTGCTTGTACCCGTGGTTCTGTGCTGCTCATACTCACAGTACTCGCAGTATTTGGGCCTCCAGTATTACTCGTACTCCCAGTACTCCAAGTATTTAGGCCGCCAGTACTGCAATACTCTTAAGAGTACGAAGCGTACTCGATACTCCGCTTATACTCGGCGCATGAAGCATACTGGGAGAATCTGTGACACCTGGTTGCTGGTTTCCGTCGATTTTTTCTCAATTTTCCTCTAGTTGGGAGAATCTGTGACACCTTGTTGTTGGTTTCCGTCGATTTTTTTCTCAATTTTCCTCGAGTTGGGAGAACCTGTGACCCCTGATTGTTGGTTTTCGTCGATTTTTCCTCAATTTTCACCCGAGCGAAACTCTCCATGTTCTTGTTTCGCCCTGATATTTCTCCCCCCCCCCCGATCCCCCCCCCCCTCTAGGGGCATACGACTACGGCCATGCATGAGATCGAGTTCATCTCTCCTATCGAGTACACCCCCCGCCCCCCCCCCACGACGACGGCCATGCATGATAATGAGTACCCCGCCCCCCCCTCCCCTGCCACCCCTCCCCCCGCCACTATGCCGCCACCGCCTCTAATGCTGCTGTCGGTGCCGATGCCGCCGCCGGGCCCGGACACAGGTGACTTACGGCACGCACATGGCGATAGCGATGGGGATTGGGCTGCTGTTCCTCGGAGGTGGCATGGCTTCCCTGGGAAGAGAAAACGACCACATCGCGGCTCTTTTAGCGGCGTTTTTCCCACGGTGAGGCGGGGATGGTGGTACGTATAGTGACAATATCCTGTGGAATATTACGTGTGTAAACCTTGTGTTTTGTTTCTGAAAAAAGAGGGAATGGCGTGATTGGTCTCAAAAGGGTGATCGCAGCCTTCGTGGGGCGGCGCCTTATCAGAGCAAACGCCGTGTAGAAGTGCCGGCGGACGTGGGGGTAGGGACACGAACGGGCCTCCACGCGAGCACGTGATTGCACTTCCGTACCTGTCGGGCTAGCAGCTACTCGTAGCAGCGCTATCAAGGCCTACTATTACGGGGGACCATATTAAACAGGACCCACGGTACACACAAAAACCTATACATTTCGCTATTTTTACCAACAATATTTGGTTCTATTTACTATGGTCCCCCGTAATATTAATGGGGTAGAGGCAGTACAGCGGTGCCAGTCCCTCTATAGTGCCGGTATACGTCGAAGTGTATGCGGCAGCCAGCAATACTGGCAATATTTATAGCGGCAATCGGCACTAATTACTCCGCACACACTACACTGGTTATTAATAGCCCCGTCTGCGCCAAGCGATCCCACAGGCACTAACTACCCAGCCGGCACTACGCTATAGTCAAGTAAAACAACCGATGTAGCACGGTTCTTACGAAAGAGTTTCGCGATTTCAGATAGAGCCATGCCTCTGCAGGTCCTGTAGCATGCCTCTACAGTGCGGTATGTAGTGCGGTGGCATGCCTCTACAGTGCGGTATGTAGTGCAGTAGCATGCTGCTACAGTGCGGTATATAGTGCGGTAGCGTGTTTCTACAGTGCGGTATATAGTGCGGTAGCATGTCTCTACAGTGCGGTATGTGGTGCGGTAGCATGCTTCTACAGTGCGGTATGTAGTGCGGTAGCATGCCTCTACAGTGCGGTATGTAGTGCGGTGGCATGCTTCTACAGTGCGGTATATAGTGCTGTTAGCATGCCTCTACAGTGCGGTATATAGTGCGGTAGCATGCTTCTATAGTGCGGTATATAGTGCGGTAGCATGCCTCTACAGTGCGGTATGTAGTTCTCTGCGGTGGCACGGCTTTGTCGTGTTCGTTTCGGCTGGGGCTGGCAGGTCTTGCCTCACAAGGAGGGGTGGGCGGTCATGTTTTCGTCGGCGTTACCCACCACGGCGGTGACACCACGGTGGCAGAGCACGGCGGTAGCACGGTGGCAGTGATCTGCTTGCGCCACCACATGACGCTTTTTTCGTTTTGCGACAGAGATAGCTCGTCGCTGTATACGTTGGAGTAACACAGCAGGGCGCTGACGCCTTTTCGGCATGCGATTCATATGCCATGCCAGGCACCTGGTAGTCACTGCTGTACGATTTCACCAGCTGAGATACAATATGCGGTGAAATCAACCGGGGGCACTGGTAACCTCTGGTTCGTAGGAAAATTCCAGGATTTTTTTACCACAGGTTGGTTTGAATACAGTGTATCCTGTCGAGGGTTTTACGCCTATCTTGTAGGCTACAGCAGCAGAACCACGACAGAGTAGCGTCGGGTTTTGTTTGTGCGGCGTTGCGTACGCGTAGCGCAGTTGTCAGGCCCGTCTGCTCTGCGTGCACGGCGGTACGATCTGCCATCAAGAGCAACACAGCAGTGCCCGGTGGCTTAACTATTGCCACCACCGGTCGAAAAAACAACCTCGCGAATGCCCGGCAGTATCGCGAGGCTTGCCCTCTCTACCGGTTACGTGCGCGCGATATGCGCGGAGCAAGCGACATCGTAGTCATCGATACGCGTGCTCTCCGTGCGTCGATGCTGCACCGTCTCGCCTACAGCTCGTCGCCGCTGCTTCCCTACGAAACACTACGTCTACCCCCAAGCCACCCAACTATGCCCACCGCACCCACTTCCACCCTACCCCACCTCACGTCCACCCCAACCTCACCCCACCTTTTACCTCACTCCCCTCGAACCAAATCCAACCCCAGCCCTCCCCACACCCCACCCCACCTCACCCGATCCAACCCAACCCAACCCAATCCCATCCCACCCAACCCAACCCAACCCAACCCAACCCAACCCCATCCCACCCAACCCAACCCAACCCAACCCATCCCACCCAACCCAACCCAACCCAACCCAACCCAACCCAACCCAACCCAACCCAACCCAACCCAACCCAACCCAACCCAACCCAACCCAACCCAACCCAACCCAACCCAACCCAACCCAACCCAACCCGATCCAACCCAACCCAACCCCATCCCAACCCAACCCAACCCAACCCAACCCAACCCAAACCCAACCCAACCCAACCCAAACCCAACCCAACCCAACCCAACCCAACCCAACCCAACCCCCAACTGCGTCGCCTTTTGCCTATTTTTACCGCCACCTTCGCCTTAGATACCCCGCCTCCGCTGACGACAACCAGTACCACCTCCAGGCCCTGCGGCACCTGTACGTCTTAGCCGTGCAGCGGCGGGGGATAGACGCGCTGGACGTGGACACCGGAGAAAGCCTCTTCGTTCCCGTCTCTGTCGTCTTGAAGAACAATCCCAGCACGAAACATAGCGCTAAAGATAGCGCTAGCGGTGGTGGTGGTGGTGGTGGTGATGGTGGTAGCGGCGGTAGCGGTAGTGTTGGTGTTGGTGGCGGCTTGCGAGAGGGGGGCTGTAGAGAGGAGGAAGAGGGGGAAGAAGAGATCGAAGGAGGGGCGTCCCTGGTGACGACGCCCTCCCGCCCCCCTGCGAAATTTGGTTACGGTCAGGATGATGGCGGTGGTGGTGGGGGCGGGGGCGGCGGTGGCGGTGGCGGTGGCGGTGGCGCGGAAGAAGTAGGTGACGGCGGAACGCTTTCTTTCGTCACGCCGTGCATTCTGCCGGACCTGAAGGACGTGCTGAGGCTGTCGATTAATACGCCTCGTTACTTTCCGGTGGAGCTTGACATCGCTGGAAACCCCGCGGTGGCGGCGGCGCTCGAGGACCGTTGCCGGATCTACGTGAAGCGGCGGGTGGGCCACCTGTCCTATAAGAACGTGAGTGGTAGTATCTGTAAGAAAATATGAAAATAGGAGGATAGTTTTTTTTTTTTTTTTTTTCATCTAGGATATAAGAAAATATTGAATTAAGAAGTTAGCAAAACGTCAGAAAATAAGATGATGGTGACGTAAGAACGTCAGCGAAAGGTAAGAAAGTGGTAACGTAAGAAAGTGAGAAAGTGAGAAAATGAGACAAAGGGTGAAACAAAAAGGCGCGGCGGCGGCGGGCGGTGGTGGTGGCAACGAAGGTGTCTGCAAAAAAAAAATGCTGCTGATGCGATGGCGACCGGTTTCATCGCCGCCGCCGCCGCTGCTGCTGCTGCTGCTGCTACCGTCCCAGTCGCCGCTCCGTGTTTGCCCCCCGTGTATTTGGTGGGAGACTTGGGTGATTGTTGGCTTTTTTCCGTGGTTGCTTGGTGTGTTGGGTGTATTTGGTGGTGGGGAGGGGGGGGGGGGGGGGTTGTCTTGGGCCTTTGCCTTGTTTGGGCGCAGCGAGAGGCGCATCCCGAGGGTTTCATCGCGGTTGGACCCTCTTCTCCTCCATACGCAGCTCGGTTGTTCCCTTGTCGAGTTCGGTCTTGTTAATACAGCGAACTAACGTGATACCTGGTATACCTTGTAGTGGTATGTTTTACCTGGTACCTGGTGCGTCGTAGTGACATGTGATCATGTGATCCCTCGCACCTGTACGTATTAACCCTCTTAGAACAGCAGTCCCGTTTTGGCAACAAACCACTCAATTTTCCAGTAGTTTGTCCCCAAAACGGGACTGCGGTTCTAATTGGGTTAAGAGCATGTTGATATATGTTTAACTTTGTTTTGTTTAACATCACTTTTACTTTCCAGCCTTACTCGTGGTGGAGGTTTTACCCTCAACGAGTTTCTGGACAAGCCGTGGTCACAGGTGTCCACCCTTCTCCCCCCCGGTACATGCCTATATTTTTTGTCGCGCATAGGGTTCAGCATTCCCACTGCTCGTCGATTTTCATCGAATGTAGCTAACTCACGCTCTCGCGCTTTCCGCTAATCAATTTCTTTTTTGCAAGAAAAAGCCACGAGCATGCACTCGGTGAGACTTGAACCCACGAAATGATCTTGATAGGCACGCGGACCACCTACCAAGCAACCGGGGACGCCGGCCATACCCGGCACCAGTTGTGTCTGTATGTCTTTTGACATGTCATGCCTGGCACCGGACATGCACGTATATCTTGTGACAGGTGGTACCTGGTACTGGACCGGTATATATTTTTACATGTGATACCTGGCGTATCTAGTGATATCGGGTACCACAATACTTTTTTTTCCTTTTTTCTTTTCTTCTTTTTTTCTATTTTTTTATCCTCCGGCGGATTGGTAAATACTGGTACCAGGAACCTGGTACATCTTATGATGGTACTGTACCTGGTAGCTCTTACCAGCGGCACAATTTGAATTCGTTTTTAATGCCACCAAAGCTGTGAGATCGTTGCCCCCCCGCCCTTGTCTATAGGTTGGGTTGGTGTCGATTGGCAACGACACTGTAAAACATGCCGCTCAGTACGTGAGCTAGACAACCCGGGTACCGTTTTTTTTTTTTTTTTTTTTGGCGGTCGCCCACAGCTGGTTGTCGAGTTAGATCATTTGTGCGAGGTAAAGAACTTTTACTCCGCACAAGGGAATTGATCGTATCACGTAGTGTTCAAGGTAAGGCACCCAAGAGGCAGTTACATAGTACTCCCATTGCTGTCTCTGGAAACGCCTACACCGGAAATTAAATCAACTCATTGAAGCTGTCGTCCATATGCAAGTCCGCCTCAAAAGCGGTTCTTAGTAGGATGCAGCTCACCCTTCATGCGACTCGCCAGACACCTCACGGCGCTTCGCGCTTGGTGCAAGCAATGTCTGCCTGGTCGGTGAAAACCCGACATGCTCCGTCCCGGCATTGTAGGGATGCGAGGGTCTATGGTCATACGACTACGGCCATGCATGAGATCGAGTGCATCTCTCCTATCGAGTACACCCCCCCCCCCCCCCCCCCAATGTCTGCCTGGTCGGTGAAAGCCCGACATGCTCCCTCCCGGCATTGTAGGGATGCAAGGGTCAATGCTCATACGGCTACACGGCCATGCATGAGATCGAGTACGTCTCTCCTATCGAGCACACACCCCCCCCGCCCCCCCGCCCTCGCATTTACCGTCTCTACGACCAACCCGCGTGCGCACCAACCCCTTCCCCCCCCCCCCCCCCCGCGCGCATTATTTTATGCCTCCGCAACACGCAACAGGACCCGCACGCCCTCCGATCCCTCCTCTTCCAGAGCTACCCGGGAGCGATGGGCTCAGGTCCGTCCTTCGCGTCATCTCTCCACGACAAGAGCCGCGGTCAGGGCCACCATCACCACGGTCACGACCACAGCGCGGTGGGCGCTATGGGGGGAGGGGGAGGGGGAGGTGGGGGTGAAGACCTCGTCCAGAGCAAGGCCGACTTCCTCTCGACGTTCACGGAGGACCCCCACCTCCTTAATTTCGCCCGACACTTCTGCGACTCTGGTGGCGGCGGCGGCGGGGGCGGCGGGGGCGGGAACAGTAACGGTAATGCTGGCGGTGAGGGGGCGGGGGGCGGGAGGGGGTCCGGAATTTCGGCCGGGCGACGGCTCATGCTTGGGGTGGAAGCGCTCGGCGATGCCTCCGCGCTCGCGCGCTTCTTCGGCGGCGCCCTGCTGGAGTGCCTGTCGGGGGAGAAGGAGGAGGCGCTGGGTCCGCACCTGTCGCTGTGCCACGCGGCCGTGACGGCGGAGCACACGGCGGACGTCTCGGCCGCGTGGGACCTCCGGCTGGTCCTGGATTACGGGCGCGGCAGCGTCCTCCAGACGGCGCTAGCCGCCGCCGCCGCCGCCGCCGCCTCGGCTGCCGAGGCTTCTGGCGATGCCTGTGGCGCCACCGTGACCGCCACCGTCGGACAGAAGGGGACGAACAAGCATGGGGTGGGGGTGGAGCGTGATGTTGGCAGCGGCGGTGAGGGGAGTGTTGGTGGCAGCGGCGGCGACGGCGGCGGCGGCGACAGCGGCGGTGGTGGTGTTGGTGGTGGTGTTGGTGGTGGTGACCACGGTCGGTCGGGAGCGCGCGCGGCGGCGGCGGCGGAGGCGGCGGCAGCCGGGAGGGTCCCGGCGGGGAAGGTGACGACGGCCGCGGCGGGGCCGGAGCCGGAGCCGGAGCCGCCCTTGCCGTTCGCGCTGCTCCACCCGGACCTCCTGGCGTCTCTGGAGGTGCGCGTGGACACGTTTTTTTCGTCGCTTGGGTTCTGCGGCGGTGTCGGTGATGGCGTCGGTGACTGCGCTGGCGGCAGGGGAGAACGTCCGCGAGTCGCAGGCTTAGACGGGCGGCGGGAAGAAGCTGTAGTGGCCGTGGGAGGGAGAGAAAAACGGGGAGGGGGGGGGGGCAGGGGCAGGGGCGGGAGGGGGAGTAGGATGGGGCGCCCACCGACATCTCCAGAGGGATCAGCCCTCTCCGCTTTGGCGTTATCTTAACGGTGGCGACGGTGCCATCGGCCAAATCGGCGGCGGCAACCGCGGCAATATCGGCCAAGAAGCGGCGGAGGGTCGAGGAGGCAGGCTATTCGGCGCGTACCTCGCGTACTTCGGCGTTCCCGCGCCCGTCGCGCTGGAGCGAGCCCTCGGCTGCAGAGCAGGAGGGGGGGGGGGAGTCCCACCGGAGGGGCTCGGGCTCGGCGACGCCCCGGCCCTGATGCGGGGGCTGCCCGGGCTGACGCCGTCCGCGTTGCTCAAGATCACGTCCCCCGCCTGCACACGGGGTGGCAGCATCCAACGGTGATCCATCGGTAATAATCTGGCGACGGTCCGAAAACGGTGAAAAATACGGTAAATGACGATGACCCGCCGGTAGTCTGACGATGATTTCGAAGGTATCTGGACGGTGACTCGGCGCTGTCCGTTTCTTGCTGGTTTTTTTTCCGGGGGGGGGCGGCCTAATTTAGTACTCGCCGGTTCGCCTGACGTTTATTTGTTTCGAAGAACTCGGCTTTTTCGAGACGACAGCAATAATCATGCAACGTCGCTGGCGACGACGATGCCCGCCTCTAGACCCCCGACGCCGAAACCGAGTGTTATTTTTCACGATGCCGGCGGTCTCGCCTGAGGCCCCCACCAACACGCCCAAACAGGGCGTTTGTACGAAGTCGCAAGGGCTTTCTAGAACGAACGGGAGGGGGAGCGAGGAGCGAGCGAGGAGCGAGGGAGGGGGGGGGGGGGGGGGTTGTTCTGGTTGTCTGTGTTGTCCCCCTGTTTGCTTGTTTTCTTCTACTTTTTGAAGTTTGACAAGTGCTCGTGCGCGTTGGAGACCGATGTTCTGCACGCAGGTGCCACATGCTGGTGACGCCAACCGTGCCCCCCCCCCCCCCTCCCCCCACTCCCTCCCGCCATCAGAGATAAGAGCGGAATTAGCGAAGCTAGCATTAAGGTTGTTTGCGTCGTAGCACGCCTACCGAGTACGCGCTTGGGCGCATGGATGGTCTAATTCGACCACGTAGGGTAGACATATAATTGGCATACCAGGTACCTGGAATAGTTGGTAGATGCCACTACGTATTTTCGTACTGCTGTTTTTTTTTTCTCGTTCTTTTTCATCCTCCGGTGGATGGGACAAAACTGCTATTAATAGAGCTTGAGCAACACCAACATTTCCACATCTTATTTTAATTTTTTCTTCGGTATAGATCGCAATCGAAAGAGTAACCTGACCTGCTTTTGATGTACTGCTGCACGTCGATCGGTACACTTTTTGCGCTCGACGATTTCTTTCTTTGGTTCATGAAGCTCCAGTCTCAATCTAGCCTGGAGAACTGTTGATGTGTGCATCGTGGTTTATACCTGATATCACGCTGTGGTCTCTATCGTCCATTTTCTTCGTTGAGCGGCAACTATTTTGTTGCGGCATGCTGTGTGTAAATGTTGTTTTATGTGGTGTCGTGTGGTGTGGGAGGTAGTCCGCCCTGAGCGTGAACTGAACCGGCGTTATGCGCTGATTGTTCGCTCGCTGCCCAGACAGATGATACATTGTTACTGGCAAGGTACTCGTCGGTGTTACGATTATTCACACGAAGATTTACGGGGGACCATATTAAATAGGACCTACGGTGCACACACAAACCTATATATTTCGCTGTTTTTACTACCAATATTTGATCCTATTTACTATAGGTCCCCCGTAAATAGAAGAACATTCACCGGTACAGGCAAGAGGTCTTGCGTATGGGTTGGCTTCCGAGCTTCCTCCCCTCGACTCAGTCTGTACAGCATGCACGAAATCGTAGACAAGCATGAACGTGTGTACATGCGAGTGGTACCAGGTACAACAAGCGGCACCACCCCCCTTGCCCCGATAAAATGCCGAAAAGAAAGAATCCCTACTTACTTTTTTTTTAAATAATCGGAAAATCGAAAAATTCAGCCTGCTGTATATACGAAGGAGAAAGCTCTCCAGTCTCAAGTCTCCCGGTTGAGAAACCTCGTCCGACCCCCGCCCCCCCCCCCCCTCCGGTGCTCCGTCTCGAAAGGGATGCGTGGTCAATGGTCAAATGCAACGAATGAATTAACCCCCCCCCCCCGCGCGCGCATATATGCGGTTCGATAATACGTCCCTACTAATAGTGTTGGATATCGAATATGGTGTGAGAATCGAGCTATTACGGGGGACCATGGTTAATAGAACCAAATATCGTTAGTAAAAAATGGTAAATATATAGGTTTTCATGTATACCATAGGTCCTACCATTAACTATGGTCCCCCGTAATAGATACGATAACGATGGAACAACAAAAAAAACGATTAAAAAAACGATCGGGATACTGGATAGATGGAAGCCTTCGTTCAGTGCCGGCATGAACAACACGGCAAATACCAGGGAGTGAAGGGCAAAACACGGTCGATAGAGCATACTTCGAAGAATACGATACATCGAAAGTCCGACGTTTCGATGCGACACCCAGCACTATTCAATACCCCCTTTTTAATACCCGGTTGCGCCCTCTCCCTGCTCTGGTGTGCTGGGCTGATTCTCCCAGCGTTTACGCGGTGAGACGACTGCTGTCATGGCATCACAATCATCTCCGCCTGAGAACGCCTCAACTATCTACATTATTTACCGCTGAATGCGCCAGTCCTAGCCAGCCCAGAGACACTGATCGCTGCGCTGCTGTTGCTGCTGCTGCTGCTGCTGAAGAACATCACGCGAGCGACCGATGTGAGGGCATAAACCAAAGGGCCTTCCTTCCTTCCTTCCTTCCTTCCTTCCTTCCTTCCTCCCTTCCTCCCTTCCTCCCTTCCTTCCCTCCTTCCTCCCTCCCTTCCTTCCTTCCTTCCTTCCCTCTCTCGCACGAATGTTTCCCTGGCAATGAGTCCGCCAGGTAGGCACCGAAGTTTACATAATATACCAGGTACCGGTATGTCCTATGCTGCGGACCCACCGTCCGGTGGTTGCCAACGGTCGCTCGATCTCTGACCAGCCAATCGGTCGGTCGAGCTCCGATTGGTCCGTAGTCTAATTCGGTCAGGCTGGTCGGTTGGCAAGGTCGGTCGGTAGGCTGTCCGGTCGGTGAATCGGTCGGAAGGTTGGTCGCTCGGTCTCTCGGTACGGCTGGTACGGCCTCCTTCACTTGTTCACAGCGAAACTCCCGCGGCAACGGAGTCGAGCGCGGCCACCTCTTCGGCTGATAACCGCCACCCGAGGGCGCCGCAGTTCTCGCTCGCCTGTACATTTGTTCGGTGGCAATTGGCGTCGGGGCGGGGGGGGGGGTGGAGGAGGTTGGTGGGCTTCAAACAGTACTAAGGCATCCGTTCATTGGATGCTGTGAGTTTAGCTCTTTTTTACGTTGGGTTTTTTCCACCTTCCAGAGACTTTTGAGACTCTTGTCTTTTCCCCGCCATGGACTATTTATGAAATCACCACGATACAATGTGAGCAACATGTTAAGATCAGGGATCGGGGTACTTTGTATCCCTGGACAGGTTTGCCTATTAAGTCGGTACTCTTTGGTAGTCACGTGTCTGTGTTTTCTTAGAGATAGAAGAAGAGCAGCTTTATTCCTTTCGTGCACGACGGGGACTGAGACCACGCTCGTGTCTCTCTGGAAAACCCCTGGTTTCCCACCTAAGATACGCCTTCCAAGTACTACAAATACGATCCCAGTGCCAGAACCCAGGTAGTTACCGGGCTTTCAACTTCATTCAAGGCAGTATCATAACGAACAACACAAACAGCATCGACGAAAATAGCAACAACAAGAAGCGGCAAAACAGCACTTGTCGGGAATTGAGAGGTATCATACCGACCGAAAATCAGGACGGCGCGCCCCAAGTATGCGCGCGGGGTGTTAGGAGTCCCCCCCCCCCTCAAGCTCACCTACTGGTCTATTTCATCGCGCATTGTGCAGCAACAGCAGCAGCAGCAGCGGCGGTTTCAAGGTATATATATAACATGGCAGGTATGTAGAAGAGCATGTTCTTTCTACCACACGCAGTATTACGGGGGACCATAGGTAATAGGACCTGTAGTATACATAAAAACCTATATATTTACCCGTTTTCACTAACAATATTAGGTGCTATTAACCATGGTCCCCCGTAATAGTATACACCCCTCTGTCTCCAAAACATCAGCCACAGCGGCTGGGCCTTGGCGTGAGCAGCACCTCTTCACCTTCGCTAGAAGGAAGGGCACATCATATTTCGTTCTACAATATGCGCTGGTTTTTGCGCACTACCAAAAGGGATTTTGGAGAAAAAAAAATCATGCCGGTGACGAGTTAACTACTCGTGGCGCTTGGCCATTACTGTACGAAACAGTTCTTTTGCACTATTCAAAACTCTGTCGGCGACGAGGTAGTTGCTCGCGTGTATGATACATAGCTCAAGACTATTGCTGCTCTAGGCAGGCGGACGTGAAAATATGATGTACTGTTGTAGCACCGGTTGTACATGCGTGCGTACCTGTCTGACGTTTTTAGCCCCGGGGATCGGAATCGCTCCCTTTGCGATGCACCAGTTCAGCGACACTTGAGCGGGCGTTTTGTCTCTACGCTCGGAGTACATAGGGGATCAAAAGAAGGGTGGGGGGTGGGGGAGGGGGGAGGGCGTTGGTGTAAGGGATCAAAAATCCAGAAGGGGGGGGGGGGGCGTTCGGGTAGAGGGAGATCAGAATCGGCCGGGCGAAGTATTTTTCTACTGGTTTGTGGACGATTCACCAGCGCGCTGCTCCCTAAAACTGGACGAGTTGCTGCCATGAACGCTACGATATTTTGACAACGCGACCAACCTCGCTCCGAAGTTACCGCGGCGGGTCACATTTTCACGAACTTTGTTTTTTTCGCCTCTCGGACCGTTCCCGCTCAACACTTCGCGGGTACATACCACACCCCGTCCCACAAATAGAACGAGACGTGGAAAAGAAGGGGGGGGGAAGGAACGACGGTGCCCCCGGCCGACGACCACCGCCCACAGCCTAGTTTTTTTCTCTTTTCCCCACACACAAAAAAAGAGAAGAAACCCACGATCTAAACAAGCGACGCCATGTACAACAGGTGTAACACATACCTGGCAATTTACAGTCCCCCCCTCGCCCACCTCCCCTTCCCCCTCCCCCCCCAAAAAAAAACAAACAAACAAACAAGCAAACAAACACGCATCAGGATTGATTGGTCTGTCAGTCCGTCAAATGATTGGTCGGTCAGTCGGTCGGTCGGTCGGTCGGTTGGTCGATTGACCCATATCTCGACGGGGGTTCCTACTACTCTAGTTGGCGCCGTGAAAAGCTTGTTTGGTTCGACGAAAAATGTCGACTGAAAGGAGCACTCGTGAAAAGGGGAACAGGAGGAGCAGGAAGAAATAGGAAATACTCGAAAAAATAAACCAGAAGGAAACAGGCAAAGGAGCAGGAGGAACCGGAAGTATATCCCCGGCCAGCAGAGCGGGTTACACGGCAAAAGAAGCAGCGCACCTGGAGGCTCCGATTTGTTTGAGCTTGGAAACAACAGGCTCGATCTTCGGAAGCTTCTTCTTGAACCCTCCGCCGCGCGGCCCGCTGTTCGGAAAACAACCCCCCCCCCCCCCCCGCCCCCCAAAGACAAAAAAAAGGCATTTTAACCGGATGCAGACCTTCCTGGGTATGTTCTTGTGACCTCGAGTCCGATCGTGTGGGCAGTGGCCTAAGTGATGTGTTGAGATGGTATAGCTCTCGCTAGGAACGCGGTCATAAGGACGCTTATAGTTGTCGTCAATTTTGGTGTCCTGGATCTGGGTGGTCGGTCGGTCGGTCGGTCGGTGGCATCAGCAATCTCGAAAGGGGTCCCAATATTTTCAGGGCTGTTCATGAGCCGGATCAAAACTCGCGGGTCGGGTCGGGTCGGGTCGGGTTTGATCGGGTCGGATTAGGTGTCTACCCCGACCCGACCCGATGCGTGAGATTTGGAACCCCTCCTGACCCGACCTCACCCGACCCATCATGAGATTTCGACGACCTCCTGGACCGACCCGTGATCCGTGAGCAGCCCTGCTTATTTTTGGCGCCGTGCAAGCTTGAAAAAAAAAAACACATTCGCTCGCAAAATTTTATTAAAACTGTATACACAGCATACCTCGGCAAGACGTCTTGGGAATACTTTCCCGTCAGCAAACCTTGCGACAGGGGGCTGTACGCAAGCACGCGAACGCCCAGCTCTTTGCACAGCCGCAGATTCCCGTTCGTCTCGGGATTCCTTTCGGCAAATAATGTGAGAACGGGGAAAGCGTGTCAGTAGGTGGGACTGCCGGGGGTGGGTGGGTGGGTGGTTGGGTGGGTCGGGGGGGGGGGGGGGGGGGGGGGGGGCGGGAGTTGCTCGATAGGAGAGATGTACTCGATCTCATGCATGGCCGTAGTCGTATGACCATAGACCCTCGCATCCCTACAGTGCCGGGACGGAGCATGTCGGGTTTTCACCGACTAGGCAGAGATTGCTTGCACCAAGCGCGAAGCGAAACGTGAGATGCTCGGCGAGTCGCATGAAGGGTGAGCTGCATCCTACTAAGAACCACCTTTGTGAGGCGGACTTGTGATATGGATGACAGCGTCAATGAATTGATTTAGTTTCCGGTGTGACCAGTCCCAGAGACAGCAATGGGGGTATATTGTAACTGTCTCTTGGGTGCCTTACCACAGGCACTACGTGATACGATCATTCCCCTAATTAATGCGGAATGAAGGGCCTCCCCCCCCGCACGAATGATCTGTAACTCGATTGCCAGCTGTAACCGACCGCCAGAACAAACCAAAAAAACAGTACCCTGGTTGTCTAGCTCAAGTAGAGAGCGGCATGTTTTACAGTGTCGTTGCCAACCGACGCCAACCCAACCTACATGATATAGGGGAGGGGGGGGTGGGGGGAGGGGGGCACGGAGAGCAAAGGAGCAAAGGAGGGAAGGGGAGAAGGGGGGGGGGGAGGGGAGGGGAGGGGAGGCTGGGCACTCGCTGATTTCGATCGAGATCACACACCGGTTGGCCAGCGAGAACTGGACCTGGTTGCTCCCGAGCTGGATGCCCCTCGCCTTGAGGGCCGCGTGCGCCTGTTTCAAGGCGTCAGGTCCGTAGTTGCTGACGCCTACCGCCTGTTTAGCGAGGAAAACACACAAACGCAACCGCCGTGCCATCATGGTCAAGCGCAGGCAGGCAGGCAGGCAGGCAAAGGCACGCCCCGGGCAGAGACGTGGGCGGAGGCAGAGTAGAGGCCGGACAGCAAAATTATTTCTTGGAAAGACCAAACAACGAGTAACGGAGACAGACAGACAGAACAACACGACGGCCATGTATATAATATATATATATATATATACTTCGAAGTATATGTATACAAATACACGGCGCTTCGCTCGGTGGGCGGCATTCGCTGCCCGCTACGCTCACGAACAAATGTGAAGTGAGTCGAGGGCCCGTGATTGTAGGCGCAAACCGGCGACTCGCAAATGCCAACATCCCCTTAGCCGTGCTCCAGGGAAACAAAATTGTAATAGACGGCACGTGCATGAGTGTGTATTGTAATATGAATATTACGGGGGGCCATAGTTAACAGGACCAAATATCGTTAGTAAAAATGGTTAAACATATAGGTTTTTATGTGTACCATAGGTCCTGTTAACTATGGTCCCCCCCTTCTCAGGAGGACTCCGTCGGTATACTTTCCCACTTCAAAACAGCAGCCCTTCCAAGCTGCGTGATACTTCTTCTTGGATAGCTGCTGTTACGGGGGACCATAGGGTAATAGGACCTGTGGTATACGTAAAAACCAAGATATTTAAACATTTCTATCAACAATATTTGGTCCTACCCTGGTATTAACTATGGTCCCCCGTGATACCGGTAGAGCATAAAATTACTGTCGCCGTCTCTTTTCCCGATAAACAAAAAAAAAAACACCAAGTTCAACGCCGAACAATCAACAAAAAAAAAGCAAAGGGGAAAACGAGGGGAAGGAGGAGAAACTCTCGTACGTACGACAGGCCGAAAAATCGATCGTTCCGAATGCCCGTGAGCTGTAAGAACAACGACAAAAGACGAAAACATACTTGTACAAGTATCTATTCTAAGAGAAGCATACTCGTATATGTGTAGACATGGTGGCTCTCGGCAACACCTGCTCTTGTCCGTTTGCCTGCTTTTGCTTGCTTGCATACGTCGCCGCGCTCTGATCCGCACGAACGTGCTGCTGTATGCACATGTCCGCTCTGTGTGGAGGGCAGATGGAAGGCTGTGCTGCTGTGCTTGCGGTACGTAGTTGGACTGCAGTGGCTATTGTCGGAGCTTGGTTTTTGCGCCTTACACGAAAAAACGAAAACGAAAACAAAAAACAGCGGAAGGCGAAGGAAGCAAGAAAGCGAATATAATAGCTCGAGGATCGATCCCGAAACAAAAAGAAAATATGTTCCCGTCGGCAAAAATACGGGCTGAGGAGGGCGGCGAGGTGGGAGAATACACCCGAGCGAGACAGCTGAGGGTCGGACTATTGCGGTATCAATGTATACGTGTAGTGTAAGCCTGGTACAGGGAATGGTGCAGCAGCAGCAGGAGCAGCAGCAGCAGCACGAACAGAGGAGACAAGAAACCCGACACAACACACACACTATCACCTGTTACGGGGGACCACAGTAAATAGGACCTATAGTACTCACAAAAAACTGCATGTTTACATATTTTTACTAACAATATTTGGTTCTATTTGTCATAAACTGCTGTGGGCTGCGGTACTGGTATTTCATACGGGTATCAGCATCTGCGAATATCGACATGAAGCAAGTCACGGTGTCTCGGCGTCCGACGCGCGAGCCCCCAAATGGGCTGGCGGGGGCAGCTACGACCGAAACTGAAAAAAAAAAAACGAAAACCGCTCTTTCAAGCACCGGCGTTCCTGACCTAGCCAGGAGGTATACTTATCCGGGAGAGAGATCCGAGAAAACCAAGTAGACGCCAAAAGACGTCGCACGATGTGGCTGGAAACGGGTAATGGTAAAACACGTCTTCTACACCGAGGCTCAAAAGTAACCATCAAACCTGTTCCCCGCATTCCTCCCCTCCCATGCATTCCTCCACCGTCATAAGCAAACACTGGGTGTTGAAAAGCCACTCATTCGACCGCCACAGGACACGTTGACACAGAAACACTCTGTCCACCCCCCCCCCCCGCCGCCACACCCACTCCCCCCTCCCTTCCCCCTCTCGACTTCCCCCCCCAATCCCCCGACTCCTCCCCCCCCAACCCTCTCCCCCCCCCACCCCCACCTCTCCCCACCCCCTCCACTCCCCCCCCCTTACCCCCACTCCCACACCCCTCCCTCACCATCACACCCCTCCCCCCCCCCCTCCCCCCCACCCCCGACATGCCTCTGGTATATAGTCTATAGAACAAATCTTCCCGCGGTAAATCTCACCTTGACGAGGCCTTGGTCTACACAGTCCGCGAGCCCGTCCCAGTATCGCGAGCTCAGCGGGCCGAAGGGCCAGTGTATCTGGTATATTTCCATGGTCTCCAGCCCCATTCGGTCCAGCGACGCCCTGCGCGGGCGAGGCGGGCGAGGCGGACGGACAAAACGAACCGGCAAGAAGAAGAAGAAGAAGTGCGGGCAGAAACAACGGAGCACGCGACAGCGGTTACCAGGTGCATCGATGTGATACACACACAGGCCGACGCACAGACACATACAGACACGCACGAACGCACGCACGCACACACACACAAAACACACTATCACGGGGGACCATAGTAAATACCTGGTATTACGGGGGACCATAGTTAATAGGACCAAATATTGTTAGTAAAAATGGTCAAATATATAGGTTTTTATGTATACCATAGGTCCTATTAACTATGGTCCCCCGTAATAGGATCCTACGATACACACAAAAACCTACATATTTCCCTATTTTTACTACTACGGGGGATAATAGTTAACAGGGCCTATGGTTTACATAAAAACCTATATATTTAACCATTTTCACTAACCATATTTGGTCTTATTAACTATGGTCCCCCTTAATAGCAATATTCGGTCCTATTGACTGTGGTCCCCCGTAATAGATTTATACTTCCGAAGTATATACAGCGAATATACTGTAGATACTCGATGCATTTGCCACGATAGATGGTGCACCAACCATTTGCCTTCTGAGGCTCCTCCCTTGGAGGGGACCTGTACACCCCACTCATAAACTCACCCTGAGAATCACGAAAGTGCAACCCCAATATAAAAAAACTACCAGGTATGGCCTACATATAGGTCATACACCGAAAAAATCTACCGCTCTGTCCCTAAATATAAGGGACTTTTTAATACTAATATTCAATCAAAACGGTCCTTACGTTTAGGGGCAGAGTGATAGCGTTAAGACACGAACGACACCCCAGCAAATTTCTTCAGCGCCCTACACACCGTTTTTAGGACTGTTAGGGCTGCAGTCAGTCCCGTTTTGGGGATGAAGCACTCAAATTCCCAAGTAGTTTGTCCCCGCAAAACGGGACTGCGGTACCAAAAGAGATATAAGGAGCCCCCCCCCCCTCCCCAGCCAAAATGATTAGGCCAAAAAAGTGCCACCTGGTACTACGCACCGCTATCTCATAAACGTGGTATATTACCACTTTGCCCCGAAAATAAAGGATTGTTTTGTATATTGATACTATACCAGGTATACAAAAGTCAATTATATTGCGGGATAGAGTCGTAATTCGAAGCATTGATTTTACGCACAGATAGAGAGGAGGAGAGACCAAGGCGGGCGAAAAAAGAACACCCAGACACTCTTGCACGCCCGGTAAACTCCGATACACTAGTCGCGGAAAAGCGCGAGAGCGTGAGGTTTCGCGAAACAAAACCCGACGAAGAGAATTGACGAGCATCGGGAACGCCGCATGCACCTCCTGCGCCATAAAAAACGAAGGCAGGCAGGTATTAATACGAGTATGTAAACCTGTGGGAGAGAAGGGGAAGACACCTGTGACCACAAATTTTTTTTTTTTTTTTTTTTGTCCGGAAAGCCACCGGAGGGAAATAAAAAAAAAAAAGTCCTCCAAACCAATGTTATTGATAGGAAAAATACAACTTGAGATGGAGAGAGTTGAACTTGATAGCTACAAAAAAAAAAGAGGAGAAAAGGTTGTCGTGCGAGTACTCACTTGCAGGCGTCGACCACCGAGCGGCGTCCTAACCTCCAGGGAAGAGGGGCGAACTTGCTCGCTGCGAGATCGGAGCGGTGCGGCGCGGGGCAGGGCGGCGAGGAAGGGAGCGCAGGGGGGGTTCTAAGGATATAGAAAGGATTGGGCGGGGGGGGGGGGGGGTGTACTCGATAGGAGAGATGTACTCGATCTCTTGCATGGCCGTAGTCGTATGACCATAGACCCTCGCATGGCGGAGGGCGGGGGGCGAAGGGCGTGTGCAACAACATGGCTGGGTATTTTCGTTGGAGATGCGACATTGAGGACGCGAATGCCAAGGCGGGTTTTTGGTCGTTCCAGCTTTTAGCATCGATGGTGTCCAGGGAACGCACCAGGGGTGGTACCGAGCTTTCCTCCCGAAATACCGCGCGCACGAAGGAAGGAAAAAAGGAAAGCCACCTCGATACGCTCGCCTCGTAGCACAGCAGTACAGTGCAGCACGGTACGATACAGAAGTACCTGGTACAATACAGCTTAATTAAGTACAACAAGTACAACGTATTCGCTCTTCTACCCGGAACCGACCTGATGACTCAAAACACACACACGAACAAAAAATCACCAGCTGCCTGTAAAAGTGGGAGCCTGCGACAAACACGTAGTAACGGTCGGTTAGCGTAGGTACCCCTTCAACAAAAAGGCCAGGAGAAGGCACTAGCGCGTTAACCCTGTTTGGACTGCGGTCCCGTTGTGGGGACAAAAAGTACTACGGGGGGCCATATTAAATAGGACCTACGGAATACACAAAAATCTATATATATCGTTTTTTTTACGATTACTATTTGGTCCTATTTACTGTAGTCTCCTGTATTAGTTCGTCCCCAAAAGGGGGCTGTAGTCTTAGTAAAAGGGTTTCTAGCTTCACACCTCGGACAGATCAGATAGATCATCTACGTATGATCATCTACAGATAGATCATCTACAGATAGATCATCTACAGATAAATCATCTACAGATATATCACCTACATATAGATAATCTAGTTCCTCACCTGCCCCTGTGAGAGGTGTCGCATGATCTATCTATACAGTGTAGATCCTGCCCAGGAAACACGTGCTAGATCATGCAGATTACACCCACCCGGGAACATGAGCCACATCTGTAGATCATACATGAGAGATCGGGAACAGATTATCTATCTGCCTTGAAATATCCGGACCATGAAGTGGAAACCGATGATCGGTCTAGAAGTGTGTTGATAGTCAAATCGTGTGAAAGGCGCGTCTCACCGAGAACGATGCCATCCTTTCCGCTGCCCTCGTAGTCCCGCCTGAACTTGCCGCAGAGGTACTCCGACCTCCCGAACCCGTAGACCTCTGCCGTGTCGAACAGGTTCACTCCGCCGCCGACGCAGTTCCCGAAAACCTTTAAAAAGAGTTCACACGTCAGACATGTCAGACAGATCAGACAAATCAGATAGATTAGATAGATCAGATAGCTTTGTACCATTACAATACCATCTGGAGTCTTGTTCCGTCGCCCAACGTGCGATCGCGCGAATTTGGCAGAGTTTGATGGAAAACGAGAGGGCAGTGGGAATGCTGTGGACCCTACTGTAAGGGTGATGAAAATGGAGGCAAGTAACCGAGAGAGGGGGGGGGGGGGGTGAAGGGGAAGACACCTGTGACCACGGCTTGTCTAGAACGCCGCCGAGGGGTGTCCATAAAAAACCTCCCACGAGTTGAGCGAGAAGCTGAGAGTGAGGGTCGAAAAATCAAATATGATGGTGCCACTCTGGCCGGGAATGTAACACCTGTTTGGTATTCGATAGGAACACCAAACGAACCGTACATCACCGGTCAGAATGGTGGGAGGATAATTTTTGCTGTAGAAATGGGATTACGAACTGCACCCACATTTTTGGCGACAAACCACTCAGAATTAGTGTTGGGGTAGTTTTTGAGATATGGGTTGAGATCTATGGTGAATCCTACCGACGGTGATATCTACGTTGATATCACCGACCCTGTGGTGGGATCCATGATACCACGGTGAGATCTACCCACGGTGAGATCTTCGTTGAGCTCTACGTTGAGATCTACGTTGAATTCTAAGTTGAGATCTACGATGACATCTACGGTGAGACCTAGCACGGCGGTGGTCAACGTAGAAACTTTACAGTTCATACCACAGCCGTGATACCACAGGAGTGAAATCTACGTTCAGATTTGCGTTGAGATCTACGTGGAGATCTACGTTGAGATCTACGTTGAGATCTACGATGAGATCTACGATGAGATCTACGTAGAGATCTACGTAGAGATCTACGTCGAGATTTACATCTACGTTGAGACCCACGTTGAGATCTACCGTGAGCCCTGTTGCGAGAGATGAGGCCTCGCCTCGTTCCCACCTCTTCAAGCTCCTCGTCCATGGCCTCGCTGTACCCCCAGAATGCCTCGTCCCCCCAGGACCAGGCGCCGATGCCCAGAGGTGACACGTCCACCCCGCCGAGGCTAACCCTATCCTTGGCGACGAGCGCCAACTCTTGTTTGCCCCCGGTGTCGCCTGCCGCTGCCGCTTCTCCTGCCGCGGCTCTGGGAGGGGATAGCATTAAGGGCAATAAAACACGTGCGTGTTGAAGTTTTCAAAGGACACACACATACCAATCGCACCGTGGTGAGATACGAATATATACGTGTACCCTGGTATGTACCAGGAATACTGCAATATACCAGTCTGGGCTGAAAAGTAAGGACCGTTTATTCATTAATATGGAGACAAATTGTTCCTTTTATTGACGCCCATAGTGGTATGCTGCAGTGCAGAGGCAGGGGTGCGGTAGGTGGTGGGCCACAGTCGCTGGTCACGGTAAGAAACGGTCGGGTGATTTCGATGGAGAGGCACCTGGTACAGCAGTACAGTGGGCGCCCGGTGTTGACAAACGTCAATTTGGTGTCCAGGATTAAATGACTCGTTTTTTTTCCGGCCTTGATCAAACTCTATTGGGTATCCCGGGATTTAGAGTTGGTTCCACTGTCGAGCCGTGTGTCTTGACCCAATTTTATTGTTGTTCGTGCCGATCTGAGCCTATTTTTCTCAACATGACTATTTTTTCTTCAAAGTGCGGGCGCCCACTGCTGTATTGTCGTTCATATTTTTGATTTTTTTATGCTGGTGGGTGTTGGGGTGCTGCTATGCCTGCTGCTTTTGCTGCACTGATTTATCGGTAATCGGCCCACACTTACTTTTGCACGACGCATCATGCACCTCGTATACTGCTGTACGAGTTTGTTCTTCAAGTGGTACCAGTGCTGCTGTAGCTTTAGTTGTATACTGTACGGTAGCAGAACCCAAGGTGCTATCGGAACTGGCTAGGAAGGCTGTTTCTCTTGTTCAGGAGACTTCTTGTGTAGTCGTATTATTCCTCGTGGTGGAGAAAAGGGAGCTGTTGAGAGAGTGATTCGATAGGGGCTCGATTCAAGGCATCAAGCCCACTCTGCTCTCCTTCTATTCACCCGCTAGACGGGTATAGGCACTTGACCGAGGAACTTTCCTCGGGCGCTTATCTACTCTTCTCCTATCGGCTGTCCCAACCATTGTACTGCAAAGGAAACCTCAGAGCCCCGGGAATACTCTCAGGGTACCCCGGGTTTCGATACTACGGGCTATCTCATAACCACACGTATAGCCCGATAGCATATAATATCGCAATACCCTGAAGCACGCAAGATTGCACTCAAGACACACGCCCGTCGGACGAATTTCAAAGCTGATTTTCTCGACAACGAGGAGAGTGCAAACGCCGAGCAAACGTGTTTATGGGAAGATCTTGAAATCTTCCTAATGGCCGCCTTCTTCGTTGGGGAGCACCCCTCTGGTGGAAATTTAGGAGAAAATCGGCTCTGAAATTCGTCCCAGATGGTGTCTTATCGCTAGCGTGTTGCATGGTACCTGAAGTAAGGTATATAGCTGCTCTGCTACCGTACTTGCTTGCTGTAAGTATCCTGGTAGTGCTGCAAGCTGTAACTTGCGATACTATTGTTGTACGAAACTCCTTGGTAGGTGCAGGTACGAGGTAGTACTGCTGTAGTTTTTTAAACCCTTTTAGGACCGCAGTCGCGTTCTGGGGGCAAAGCAAGTCAAATTCGAAGAACTGTGTCCCCCAAAACGAGACTGCGGTCCTGAAAGAGTTAATGACTGGGAGATCGTATGTTGTGAAAGTGGCACCGGAGGCGACACCGGAGGCACCTCATGTGTACGAGTCCGTATCAATAGTCGTCAGCGTAATTCAGCAAGGACATAGTTGCAGTCGACGCGGAGTGAACGGACTCTGGGGGGTTTGAGGCCGTTCGCCGACCGTTCGACCGCAAGAAAAGAGAGAGGCATGTAATGATTGTTGATCGTCGAGGGAGAGAAAGCTGAGGGCACGGAGAGGGAGGAGAGCCCGGTGCCAGCGTATCACACTCGTAGCAGGAACTGTACCTGGTATGATGTACCACTCTGTTCCGAAATATAAGTTTCGTTTTGATTGAATATTAATATACAATAGGCCCCTATAATTTGGGGCAGAGTGGTACCCGGCATATGATGCCACCCAGGTAGGTGCAGTAACAAACAGGTCATCGCCGGTCACCAGGTGGTTTTCCAGTCGGCAGCAATGCGGGGGTGTTTCGTCTACAGAGTATTAGCGAGCATGAACCATTACGTAGTGCTGCTCATCATGTCCACGGGGCACGCTCTTGCTGGTTGGTATTCAAGTGCGAGGCAGTACAGAGTAAAACGAGATGTGTTGCACCGTTATGTGCATCACGACGCCCCGCTGTGAGAGCCTAGGCTTTTGGATGAGGAGGGGGGAGGGCCATGGTCCACAGCACTTGCTTGGTACCAGGTATTAAATAGTATTATTAATAATACTACGGGGGACCATAGTTAATAGGACCAAATATTGTCAGTAAAAATGGTCAAATATATAGGTTTTTATGTATACCATAGGTCCTATTAACTATGGCCCCCCGTAGTAGTAGTTCTTGGCGAAGACGGTCCATGTCGTCTGTCGTCCTTCTTGTGTTATAAGGATTACCTTGGGCCGGGTAATCGATCGATCTTTTACCCCTATAGCTCAGTAGGTAACACCTTCACATGTGACGTCGTCCAGGTCACGGGTTCGAACATCACTTCGAACGTTTCTTTTACAGAAACGCTTGCGCGTGCACACCTCAAAAACACATCTCCCTGGTTCCCCAGGTAATGAAACGAAGCGGGTAGGTCAGCGTACGGACGTATACGGTTCCGACGCCCCAAAGATCCCGCCGTTCGGAGGGGGGGAGAGTGTTATAAGGATTACCTTGGGCTGGGTAATCGATCGATATTTTACCCCTATAGCTCAGTAGGTAACACCTTCACACTTACTTGTGCTCGATTTTACGTACGTACTACAGCAGTAGTACGTACTGCAACATCAGTACTACGGGGATCCATATTAAATAGAACCTACGGTCCTTTGAAAACCTTATATATTTTGTTTTTTTTACTAACGATATTTGGTCCTATTTACTATGGTCCCCCGTAAAATAGTATGATATTTTCAGTACAGCTACGGACATGGACACATGTTTACTGGGCGCGAGGAGTTACACACCCACTTCCCCAACCGAACGAAAACGTTACTTGATGAGCGTTTTATTTTATTCCAACGCGCAGGGCTATAGAGGGGCGGGCGGGCGCCAGGCGGGGGGGGGGGGGTGCGTGTGTTAGTGTGCTTGACTCACCTACTACTGGTAGGAGTCCTCCAGGCTGCCGCTGCTGCTGCTGCCGCTGCTGCTGCTGCTGCTGGTGATGATGATGATGATGGTGATGCTGCTGTACCGAGCCCCTGCGGAGTAAGACCCCATGGCGGCGTGACGAAGGCATCGACCGTGGTGGTGCCCAGAAGGACGGGCACAGCAGTCAGGCTTATCCCCAGAACCACACGCGTAGGGACCATGCCTCTATAATAAGCGCAAGCACAACAGAAGTACAGGCACACTATTGGTACAGAGAGTAAAGGGGTTTATATCCGGTCGACGCAGCACTGGGGGCTGATGACGAGTACGTCGAGAGCATCGAACGGAGTAAAGATGCTAGACCGCGGTTTGACTGCTTGACTGACCGTCCCGAGCAACTAAACAAAGTATAATAATAGCGAAAGAGGCCTTGACGTGTCCAGAGACCGGTCTCCTATATACAGCGTCTTTTACTCGTAGACTCGTAAAATGTATAATAGTACCAGTAATGAAAGGCGGCATAATTCGTACCGGTTGCATTTTAAGGTTCCCGGAAGCGGCGGAATTGACCTTGTTCCTTGGATGTCTCTGGATGTGTGTGGCCTGCGCCCTGCCGCCGTGGCGCGCTTGCTTGTTGTCTGGTGTTGCATGGCCCAGGCACCAGGTATCATGTACCAGGTGGCCAGGTAACCACGTAACCACGTCCCGAACGTTTGGCCGTTTCCTAGTGGGGGCAATTTCAAGGGCCAAAGTGACTGCTGTTGACTGGTACCGCCGTGAAACTCCAGCGTGGGTAGGCACAATTCGATGCGAGTCGACGAGGGAAGAAAAAGGCTGAAATCTTCTCGCGATGAAAATGAAGGCACGTACCGTAGCGGGAAGGGGGGAGAAGAGCCTGCTATGTGACCCCGGATCTGAGTTACGAGTTGGAAGGAGAGAGAGAGAGAGAAGAAGATGTGCGAAGATAATGAATGGGATGAGCAAAAAAAAAAAAAAAAAAAATGATCTGTGATATAAAACACGAACACAACCCCCTCCTACGAATGAATGTCGAAGCTGTTTTTCTCGACCGCGTGTGTGCAAGCGGTGAGCGAAATCGCGTCTGTCTATCTATGGCAAATCGGCACTCCCTTCAGTTTCGTGAACCAACCGACACATACAGCAGCGATGACAACGGCAGTATATGTATAGAAAGCGGACTAGACACCGGTAGCGTTGTGGTCGTTCGCACCTATAACCTGCTTCTGAAAGGCCTGCAACGACGCCGCTGCTGCTGCCGCTGCTACTGCTATGGCTATGTATGTGGAAATATGAACATGTATCGTCGAGATCATTCAGAAGCCACCATTTTCGTTCCTTGCATGTATGTACCCCCCTGAGTTTTGAGGAACTGGGGTCGGAAACACGTCCCAGGTGGAGGTGCGTTATCTTGCGTGTGTTACCCGTATCGTACATACCTGTTAATATTGGCAGGCTTACTGTAGGTTGGGTATAGGCGATTGGTTAACCTTTCACAAGTAGCCCATCGGACTAAGACCTTAACGAATGGCGTCATCGGCAGCACATGGCTCATTGGGCGTGAGGTTCGAATCTCACGCCCACACCATGAAAAACGCCTTCACAAGAAAGTGACTTTTTCCTCAGGCCGCTTCCTATGCCGTCGGATTTGCAGCCAGTTGAAAAAAAACTTTCGGCACGTTCGCATGAACTTTTGCCCCAGGAATGTTGGAAATTGGTCTTTCTTGCCTAACAATGTGTCGGATATCTCTTGAAGATCCATCTGGGGGTGTTTCCCGCTTCTCCGGGCACCCAGATACAGGGGATTGCCGTCCGCACTTTTTCGATCCAACGGCGGGTCAAACACGATCCAAACGCCCGATCGAATCGAAAAATGTACCAGGTATATATTTCGATTCGATCCGATCCCCGATCACAGCCATATTCCCCTCGTTTGGAGCGAAAAAGCGCCGACGGTGACTTCTTGCAACCGGTGTTACTGGAACTCTGCATTGAGCGTGTGGTGCGCGGCTCCTGGTTTATGTCAGGCAACCCACGGTGGAGGTAAGCACTATCAGCTGTGAGCTTTGCCAGCTGGTTGCTGCGTATAATAAGCTCAAGCTCAGAAGAGTATAGTACAAAATAAGTCTCTAACCGGACCCCTCAAGAAGCGGGAAACACCCCCAGGTATGTCTAGGAGGAAATTCCGACGCATTCTGAGGCGAGAAAGACCAATTTTCAACATTTCCGGCGCAAAAGCTCATGCGAATGTGCTGAGGCCTACTATGCCAATGGGAAAGCGAAGTATCAATGAAAAGTTTGAATGTCAAAGATACCCTCTACCTGGTAGATTTTTTTAGGACACGCTTCCTATGGGCGCGTTTAGAAGAAAAAAAAGTTCCAAACTTTTTTGAAAGGCCCTAAAAAAACAAATCTGGGGCCAACATCGGCTTGAGAAGAGCCCACGCCGATCTTTGGTTCGAAGCGGCGAGATTCCGAGTCCTTGACAGACATCGATCGACAAAACCAACGACTGCGTCATGAATTCTGAACAGAGTGCGCTCGTTAGGGGCTCCGGCCCGCCCCAGGGTCACAGTCTTCACGCCATGGGCGGCGTTATGTGGCGGGAACTGACCAGGCGTATGATTAAAAAAAAATGGGCGCTGGTGTGCTCAAAACAGAAGACAAAAGTTCTCCATTCGTCTCGAATGGCAAAAAATAGACGTTTTTTCAGGTTTGGGAGGATACCGTAGGGACGCCGCCGGCAACTCTCGCCCCCTAGACCATGGATCCACCTGATATATTCGAGGTCGTCATCTGTATTCGTTGGTCTTGCCGGACACCGAGCGGGTTGGCCGTGGACTGAGTCTATGTTGAGATCGAGCGTCGATCGTCGTACGAGCTGGTTTCGATCAGCGTGTTGACAATTTGCAACCAGAAAAAACAAATTGCGCCGCCTGCAGCCGTTGGGAAATAAAATTAGAAGAAAACGAACATTTTTCCTCGTTTTTCCCACAGCGGCGGCACGAGGATTTTTTCGGCTGTTCTTTGAAAGCAAAATGTTTGAAAAAAACTTTTTGACTTCGCGTTTCCATTTGCATGGGTCTGAAAGAGGATTTTTCAAGTGACTGCAAATCCGACGGCATAAGAATTGGCCTCGTGTCAATAATCTGAAAAATACTTCTGGATCCCCCGAAATTGGAACCGCGTGTTGGTGACACACGTCGACCCGCATATCTAGTCCGTTCCAGGAGAGAAAAACGATATAAGGCTTACAATAGGTTCGGTAGGCGGTTGGTTAACCTTTTACCTGTAGTCCAACGGACTAATATCTCAACGTTAAGCACCATTTGGTGCCACTTGGAGCTTTTGAATACGAAAATTGAAATTTGGCATTCGAAATTTCGGCTGCCTCCTTGAAGACGTCAACGAAAACTTCTCCCGAGGACAACCCGCTCTCGACATAAAGGGAAGCCATGCCATTGAGAGGCGCGAGTACGAAATCCGATACCTGGTATCAGGGTATAGTATCACCTAGTACAGGTATATCATAACTGTACGAGACACGAGAAACGTCGCAGCCGTGGGAATGCTACCATGTATATGCTAACACCCAGCCAGCGAATCTGTACAACACGCCAGAGAGCATCCTGGGATCATTTTTAACGTATCTTTTCTTCCAAACAAAGGGGGGGCACGAAACGTAAACGGCGGCTGGCATTCGAAAGATCTATATAAAGTAGCACAGCGCAAGGCCCGTTACTGCGCAGCTTGAGGCCGGACGTTGCAATACATCGTATTCTGTAGATCAATTGTAAGGTCGCTTCCATTGCGCACGAGTACTCGCAAGATTTTGTGGTTGCGATGGTTGATCTGGGGGCGATTTCCCCCACCCACAGTGTTTGTTTGTTTTTGTCCCTCCCTGGCTTCAATGCAAGAAGTAAAACCATTGTCGGAGGGGAATGTGAATAAGTGTCGCGAGAGGCGGCTGTTCCACGGAGATTGTTTTATGTTTCGAGGGCGGCGTCGTATAACAGCGATTTCGTCAGGTGTTCGGACTGACGGCGGACAGCCACAGTCGAGACGCGGTCGGCATTTGCACTGACCATCGGGATCTCACGGCACGGTCTGACGGTTCTGGAATAATAAGCGGTGATCACACAACAATCAGTCAGTGTCTTAGTCCTGCGAATGGCGATATTGCACAGTGAGACGTAGTGTGATAATAAGAGTCCCTAGGCCACCCTTCCACACATCAGGAAGATCACGATCTACAGATAGGTCAGAAAGATCAGATAAATCATCTAGATCCTAACCTTCAGTCATGAGATGTAGTTCAGGGTAAGGGTAATCATACAGTAGTGCAAGGTCTAACCCAAGAGAAACATATGCTAGATTGTGCTGATAGTACGGCTCTCGTTCGGCAACATGAGCTTCAGCAGTAGATCATACAGGTCAGGGTTTGTTTTCGTCTGAAAGATCTAGATCATGAAGATGGTATATGATCTGATCTATCTGATCCGTCCGATGCGGATATCCCTCCAACACGTTGGGGCTGGCCACCAGGTGGCCAAAGATGTGTTCGTGATGTCGATTAATTTGTTCTTTAAAGCGAATTTCAGCATGCGTGTGGCCACTATCGCTAAGCTCATCATGTGCGTGGGTATGCCACAAAGCGAAGCCCGAGGCGCACGCACGATGACCTTTACGTTTACGCCTCAAAACGTTCCGCCGCTTTTAGGTTGCCCCCCTGCCTCACTTCCTTGGGTCGACAGCGGAGTGTGACAAGTGGGCGGTGTTCGATAGCCTTACCCAGGAAGTAGACCGTGTAGCCACGTGACTGAAACAGCTCAACAGGTAGAGCCTTCCATGAAAAAAATACATAGTAGGAGGTCGAAGCATCCAACCTCGTCAGCAATCTCCCGGGTGAAACCCCTCGCCATATACTGCTAGTGTCTATTAAATAGGAGCACATCACAACTATTTTTTAGCTCACAAAAACCTATAATCCAAGGACGTTGGAGCGTTGTCGCCGAGATTCGTACTCGCGTACAGCATTTTATCTACTGGAAAGGCTCAACGACGGGTAGAGTCTCCTATTACGGGGGACCATAGTTAATAGGACCTATGGTATACATAAAAACCTATATATTTAACCATTTTTAGTAACAATATTTGGTCCTATTAACTATGGTCCCCCGTAATATCGAACAGGCGGGACATTCATTCCCTTAAGCCGGATTTTTTTTTACTCCCGGCGGCCTTAATTCAAACCTTCCATAAAGCGATTCTTTTTCTCGAATACGTCCTCTCGTAGCCAGGAGGAGCTCGTGGGCAATGAGCGTCGACATTAAGTCAGGGAAAAGGTTAATAACACAGCTCGACATAGCAGAAGAGTAGTGGAACTTAACGCACGCGCCCCCCTAGTTAAAAATGTCACGAGAGCTTGGTGTTTCCCTCTTCAATTAACTCTGTACATATTTTCCCCAATACTAGTGCTGCACCAGGAGGTAGACCATGCGGCTGCCATTTCAGCTGGATGGTGGGGGTGCCGGAGGTATGCGCTCCCCGAGAGGGTGTTCCGCTTCAGCGTACAGTGAGCGTACACGACAAAATCGCTGACGGCGAATACGAGAGTGGAGCGTGCACCGTTCAGCGCCTCATTGCCCGTACAAGGTTCGTTAGGAGGGGTGTGATCTAATATCCTTCTCAGTCGGCAAAAGGCTAAAAACAGCAGGTTGCTAGCCTTCTCAGTCAGCAGCAGGTTGTTGCCAGCTGTCCAAGTCAGCAGTAGGCCACTACTACGGTAGTACAGTAGGTTACTAGCCTTCTCAGTCAGCAGCAGGCTATTAAGAGCAAGTTACGAGCCTTTTTAGTCAGCAGGTTATTGGTGGCAGATTACCCCTTCTAACATACAGCACCAGGTACTATCTTTTTTTCATGTATGTCCCGACGGCACCAAAATCCGCGGAAGCAGCAGCGTCGGCCGCGCGACACAAGGGTCCTCGAGCTCAAAATTAAAACTGGTTTCCGGGAAACGAAAGTTGTGGATTTCCGTGGCGTGAAAGGCATTCACTACCGTAGGTTTCCCAGCAAAAATAAAAGGTTTCAATCATTTTGCCGAGAGGACTACAGTTGGCATCATAAGCACAACTGCGGGGAAAACGTTTTGGGAAAGGTCGACCCTCATCGAGTATTTCTGACGCCATAGCGTTGCCTCATCGTGGGGAGGGAGGGGGCTGGAAAGTAGTTATGTTTCCGCAGTAAGTGCCTCCATTTGGCAATTGACGTTTACCCTCCGACGGAACGACCGAACAAAGGCATCTCCACACGCACAATCCCCTTCTGTCGCGGTTGGGTTCAACTCCTGTCTTGTCACTTTTTTTTTCCCGCCGCCCTCTTTGGCGCGCCATTTATACCAGTTATGTGACATGCGGTGTACCGCGCAGTCGTCGTTCTGCTCCACATGTTTCCCCTTGCGCCTTCCTTGCTGTCCGTCGTTCTATTGGCCGAAGCCACCGCTGCCGCTGCCGATACCCCGCAGTGAACGGCAAAAACTTTCGCACCGGAACCAAACGAAGGGGAGCCCGCGGGTTGGTCCTTCGGACGACGGTCTTGTCGGACAAAATTAGTACACCCGCGGAAATGTTTTTTGTCCTCTTTGGTTTGTTCGGGAGACGACTTGAAGGGCATGTACATGCGGAGGGCATGGAGGGGGGTGCCACGCGGGGTACGAGGCACTCGCCCTCGCATGTCGGGCGCATCTTGACCGGTGCTAACCCCGACAGGGGGATAGAGGGCCGATACCCCTCCCCTTGCACAATTTTGGCGTGAACAACTCCTTGTGGAAGCACTGGACAACATAGCAAGCCCTACACGACGTCAACAACCTCTCAATTCCGTACGTCTAATGTCGTGCTGCAGTCTTCAAATGTCTCCCCCAAGGACTTTTTTTACGCACACATTGTATCAGAGGGGTGGGTTCCGGGTCCCTGTTTAGTAGACATTGGTTGTGTCTGCCTGTTCCTCAACACCGGGCGACTCGTCAAGTACTTTCGTCAAGGTGGGAGCGGCAGAGATTCACCCCCTCGACGACACTTTTAGCGTAGAATTTTTCACATTGCGGTCATGTGGAGCTCCTTGCGACTTTGCCGGGAGACGAAGGGCTGATTTGTGTACCTTGCGATAAACGTCTTTTTTTTTCATTAAGAGATTATTTATGGCGGCAAGATTCTAAAGAGAGTGTGTGGACAACATGGGTTAAGGCCTTAGAGAAGTGCCAAGATTTTGAGATTCGGGAGTGGGTTGTGGGTAGAGGGTGGGGTACCAGCGGAGCACGAAAATAAGAAGTGCACTGAAGGGAAAAGCTTGCGAAGCCGAGCGAGAAATACAGCAGAACTCGTCGGTCCGGTGCATCGTGTCGGCCTCGATTCCGACACGCTATCGCGCGGTGGTTGAGGCGTTCTACGATAGAGGTTCACAATAGAAGCTCACCCTAATTTTTCTGGGGCTCCTGACTTAAGAAGCTCCATACCTCACCCGAAAACTGACTTCGGCTAAAATCACATTGCATCCCGAATGAATAATCCTATGGCTCAAGTAAACAAAAACGTCATTGTTCGACACAAAATCGGAATTTCGAGGATTTGGGGTTAAGGAACCCCGTCATTCAGAAAACCTTTTAGCGGAAATGTGCTACCTCTATCGTATAACGCGTCGGTTGTTATCGACAGCATAGACGAAGTGAAAAAATGTTAGATAGAGAGAGAGGAAGAGAGAAAGAAAAAAAAAGAGAGAGAGAGGGGGCTAAAGATCCGTTTGAAAACGTTGACGACCGATGCGACACAGCACCGCACCACCGCGGGTTAATGGCCCATGATCCACAAAGTGTATACGCTGGCACCAAGTCGGCTATACGCGAAGGCTAGAATGACTGTCCGTGGCCTGCCCAACGGGTGTTTTTCTGTGATTGATATGGCTCACCCCCCCCCACCCCCCCCCTCCGTCCCTAGAATTCGTCGTCCTACGTCCCGCTTTGATTTCCACCTCGCCCCTTGCCAAGGGAAAATACTCCCGCAAACATTCTGTCTAAGACGTTTTTTTTTCAGAAAAATGTCGAGCTGCTGATGGTCACCGCAGCGAAACCATCGTCCTTCACGTTGAAGGTCACGAAGACGTTCAAGGGGAGGAGGGGAGGGGGTACGAGGGCCTTGCGCTCACCGAGTCGAATGCGGACGACGCGGGCAACGCGGGCATCAAAATCGAATCGCAGGACGTGGTGACGAGGGAACAGTGCAGGGAACAATTGTGTAACGCCCATCTTGCCGAAGGAAGCGTAGGCGAGCGGGGGGGAAAGGGGGGGGTGTACTCATGTCATGCACGGCTGTAGTTGCATGACCATCCCTCGCATCTCTACAATGCCGGGACGGAGTATGTCGGCTTTTCACCTATCAGGCAGACATTGCTCGCGCCGGAAGTGGCGGAGGGGTGTACTCATTCACATGCGGGGGGGGGTTGTACTCATTCTCATGCATGGCCGTAGTCGTATGACCAAATATCCTCGCATCCCTGCAATACGGGGATATAAAAAACGTGGCTACTACAGTACTCGTAAAAGCACCTCCTCTTCCGTGGGATGACATGTTACTGTACTTCAGTGCCGTACTGTCCAGGGGCGAGTAGAAGAGAAACATGAGAAAAACACGGGGGGGCTTTTCCGTTTATGGTGGTGGGGGGGTAGCTTCACCACTTTGTCTAGAGTCACTGCAGATGTATCTGCTTCTTTTCACCTGTGAGGTGAAAGCTCGGTGTCGCCCGTGGTGATTTTTGGCATGGGGTGGCGGCATGAGTCAGCAGTAGTAGTACGGTCTACCAATTGGCCTAGGTTCGACAAAAAAAAAGGGTTGGTAATGCAGACAAGACCTGTTCTACGATAGAGGTAGCACATTTCCGCTAAAATGTTTCTGGATGACGGGTCTCCTTGACCCAAACTCGTCGGAATGCCATTCTTGTTTCGAAAAATGACGTGTTTGTATACTTGGGCCATTGAATTATTCATCGGGATGCAATTGTATTTTTGCGCAAGTCAGTTTCCGGGTGAGGTATCGAGCTCCTCGGGTGAAGAACCTCAGAAATTTCAGGGTAAACCTCTATTGTAGAACGCCTCACAAGCGCTTCATTACAGCTGGGATTCCGAGAACTTTCCGAAGCTCAACTCTTCTTATTGCCGCAGAAAACCTACAGTATAAACGCGTTCCGCTCAAAATTCGGAGCCATCAATCTAATTGCACTACTACTGCTGTGGGACGGGTTGGTCGGGATTAGGTAGGGTCGGCCAAAGCATCAACAAAATACAGCATTCAATTGTTTTCTCGCACCTGAGCCAAAAGTGGCATATAGCCCTCGCACACGAGTGCCCCCGCCTTCACAAAAAGGCACCGGGTGCGCCAGTAAATACGGGTTTTTGATCAACTGGAACCACGGGCATGATCACCTACCTATTCATCAGCGGTTTTGTTTCGCTAGACCGTTGTTGCTCCATGCGGGCCTGATATGATTTTGATTACGCGCCATATGATGTGACAGGGTACGTACTATCGACACCGCTCTCGGGACCAGAGATTTTCCCACCAATCAGAAACTCCCTTTCGAAAAAAATGACCAATGGGAAAAATGCTGGCACTAAATACTTTTTTAGTCGCTACTTACCCGCCGCCGACAGCAACAATCATGCTGCAGCTGGAGTGTAAGTAAAAACCAGGTGCTGGTCCGGCGGGGCGATCGAAGTAGGTGTTGTAGTTCCGGGCAGAAATGCGCGGGGCTGGAGTACATTGAGAAGACAGGCGGCCTGGGCGTGCTCGGCGAGGTCAAACATTAAGATACCGTAGACACAACTTGACGCTGTGCATATAACTTCGATGCATGGAAAAACCTGCCATAGCTGAGCGCTGAACGCTGACAAACGACGAAAAATACGCCACGGCTTACAGCTGTAGTATGGCAGGTGTGACGGCAAAAAAAACAACAAGCTATGAAATCGAATTTTTCCTCAAAGCTCATATTTGCAAGCTTCGTGTGACAATTCGATTGCGCGTTGTTACGAGGTGTGCAGGTTTCAAGAGTTGTTTACAAATTGCTACAGCGTTGATATACAGCAATCAACAGCCTCTTCGGCATCGCCGGGGTGGACGCCGCTGATCACTGCATTTTTTAGTCCAAAAGTGCGATGGACAAGCGAGGCCATACCGTCCCCCGCTCTCCCCATGGCCGACACGCATACGAGCATCAGCGTACCAACCACAGCGATCGTGATTCTCTTGCCGTGCTAGGCGCATGAGGTACACACAAGGCCAGCGCATGCGAAGACAGCAGTAGCATTTTTTTCATACTGGATACCAGGTAGATAGTAATAATATTAGTACCACCACCACCACAACCACCCACCACCAGGTGTATTGATTTCTACGCCCAACTCCCTTTCTGCCATGCCAGGCTTCACCCACCACTCTTTCACCCCCATAAACCACCAAAAGTACACCACATACATCTAGGATGTCTCCAAACAACGCGCTACAGCAGCAGTAATGGAGAATCACGCGGGTAGTAAACGCAAATGCTTTCGGCAGCAATAAAATAACAACTCCAACCCTCGTCTACCGAACATCACGAATGTATGCTAATCTTCCGACGCCCACGACGGGCGCTTTGCCGAGTACGCAACCCACTCATTTCCCCACGCGAATTCTATCCGCGCCGCCTGCAGCGCGATCATCTCCGGCTCCTTGCCGAAAATGTCTGTCCTGTCGTCCTGCGCCAGCCCTCTATGCACGCGTCCCACAATCCCCCTGTACCGCGTGTCCCCGACTACCGCTGCTCCCATCGCGGCGAGCTGCAAGCGCAGCTGATGAGTCCGGCCCGTCTCGAGCTGCATGGCGCAGAGATGCGCGGGGTAGTTGTCATTTGCCTCTTCTGTCGACACCGACCCTGTATGCGCCCCCGCAACTTGACCTACGCGCGACGCAAGGGTAACCTCTTCCCCGGCATCGGCCGCCGCTGCTGCGATAGCAGCGGGCGCCGGTTCCCCCCCAGCCTCCGCCCCCAACGACATAGAGCTCAGCGAGGCCTCTAGGTCCGCCTCCAGCCTCTCTGCTGAACATTCCGCCGACGCCTCCGCGGCTCGCGCCGCGGCCTCGGTCTCCTCGCGGTCGTCAGCCACCGCCGCCGCAGCGGAGCTCCCCGTCGCCGGGGCGCACAGCAGGACCGTCGACCTCGCCTCCTGCCAAGCGCCGCCCCATTTCTCTCCTCCCAGCAGCTCCTCGTCATAGTCGGCGTAGATTCTTGGGCGGCGCTGCCCGTCGAGGGCCTTGGAGCGGCAGCAGTGCGCCATCTGTCCCAGGGTCACGGCGGGCCCGGGCGTGAGGAGCGCGAGGTACCGCTTCGACACCTGTCTGTCGCGGAAGATCTGGTTGAGCGCCGAGGCCGCGGACTTGCTCCGGGCGAAGATGATGAGCCCCGACGTGCACACATCTAGCCGCGATACGGCGTGGAGCGGGGCCGACGCAGCACCCAAAGCTTTACGAGCGGAGGAGGGGGAGGAGGAGGCGGAGGGGGGGGAGGAGGGGGAGACCATCGAGACTGCGAGCCCTGCTTGATGGAGAGCGTTTTCGACCGCGTTGTCGATCGTCGGCACGCTAGGCACCCCGGCCGGTTTGTCCACGACCACATAGTCGTCCGTCGCGGCAACGATGCGCTCGGCCCAATCCGTGCTTTGCGCCACCGAGAACGTGCGGGGGTCGCAGTGGACGCGCAGGTAGGAGCCGGCCGGGGGGTACGCTTCCGACTCCCAGGCGCCGAGCCGCCGCAGCCGCATGTGTTCAAAGCTCGTTCCGCGAAACGGCGCCTGCTGCGCCGCTTTCGATGCCATTTTTGCAGCCGCAGCGGTGGACACTCCTGCTCCTTTGCCAGCATCGCCACCGCGGCCGCTCTCCCCATGGCGTTGCTTCTTGGCCGTGTTTTTCCAGCCACTTTGGATCACTTCGCCTATGTACACCGCTCCGAACCGCACGAGCTCTCTCGCGCGGTCCCTGCTCACCGACGCCTGTTGCGCGATGAGGTCGCTTATCGTTACCTCGTCTTCGTCCTCCTCCTCCAGCCAGGCCTGGCGAGTGGCGATGTGGACGGTTCGCTGGTCGTTCACGTAGGTCGTCTCCGCTGCGACCGATGATGCAGCAGCAGAAATGCCCCCTCCCACCGACACCGGCGGTTGCTGAGGAGGTGCCATGTTGAGCGGTGAGGAGAAACAAGACTCGCGGCTGCAGCCTCGGGTGGAGACGAACGACGTTGAAGACAACGGCCTCTCGGCGGCAGTTATGTCCCTTCTAACAGCACTCCGACCGACCCCTCCCTGCGCCTGGAACGCCTGGGTAGGGCTGGGCCACGTGGCGGCAGCAGCAGCAGCCAGCACCACGAGCTCAGCAAGCACCATCAACACGACAGCGACAACAAAATGTGAGTTGGTGCGTTTCGGAGAGAGGTGGAAAAGGAGTTCATGCAAGTCTTGGAGGCGTTCTGCTAATCTTTTTTTTTTGGCCGACCCACCCCCGTTCCGATGTTGGGCGTTCAGTGTGTGTGCACCAACACACACGCAACCTGCAACACATCAAACGGCACAGACAACGGTTTGGCTAGAGAGCCCAAGCTTACAGAGAAGAGGCGGCACTGCTAAGCCATGCGTGGTCAGTGCGGAATTGCGGTCGTTGCAGCAACGCTTGTTACCACAGGAAAGAGCATCCACAGCAGTACCTCCACCGTACGAGATGCGGTGCTCGCACCCCGTGTCTCGTACTCAATTCCTGCTAACCTAAGACGAAGGGGCGCCTCGGGCGCAGCCCCAGCGGCAGAAGCACCATCGGCAGCAACAGAGCACAGCAGCGAAGGCCAGGCCACCCCCTCATCCGCCGGTATTCAAGCTGAGGGAAGCGATGGCGACTGGGCAACGCCGAACAAAGTTCGGAGCACGAAGCAACCGGCATCACCCCCCACTAGTGCATCACCACCATCACAATCACCATCACGATTGACACAACAATCACCGGTCCCAAGGGAGGGTGCGCATCGACGTCCCCGGAGACGAGGAGCGTTCGCAGCCCTGCCTACCTTCGCCAGCGACGGGGAACGCGCCGATCGCCCTCGCAGCGCGGCCGCCGCTGCAGCGGCAACCGCAACAGCGACACCCGCCGGCATGAAAGCTCTGCTGGCGACGAGGGGAGGCGGGGGAGGAGCCTGGTTTGCGGGCAGGGGCGGTAACGGCGGCGGAGGCGGCCGCGAAAGCGACCCATACAACGAGTTCCCCGACGACTTCGACTACGACGCTGAGGAGGAGGATGTCGAAGGCACTGGGCTGTTCTGGCCGGATGAAGACTCTGCCAGCGAGGAAGGGGCCGCGGAAGCATCACAAGACTCGCTGGGGCGAGATTTGGACGAAGAGGATGCACGGGAGCAGGAGGCGGAGGAGGAGGAGGGGCGACAGGAACGAAGGCGAACAGATCGTCTCTCGTCGGTTGGGTTTGGGAAGGACAGGGGGGGCGGGAGTGGAGGCGGGAGGGGGGAGAGGTTTTCTGAGGGGTACACGTCGGAGCTTGGAAGGTGCGGCAACCCCACCATTTTATGTTTGCGTTTGCTCCCCAGCCTTCGGCCCCTCCCTATCGAGAATTGGTTGTGGAGTATGAAAACATGATCATACATGATCCTTCTGGTACATGCCTGGGGTACTTTTAATTGTACCAGGTACAAAAGAGACTTGTACGTCTATTATTAATAATAATAGACGTACTATTAATACAGGGTACCTTGAATACCCCTCCCTCACCCTCATTAATATTCTTGTTTAGTGCCTCATCCCTCACGGTAAGATATCGAGCAAAATGGTCGTGACATTCTTCCGTCTGCGGTTCTACTGCTGCACTATTAATAGGTGTGCTCTCAATGTGGATCTCATACGTATATATCACCAATATCTGTACTGCTGTAGTTGGGCGGCCGCAGCAGGTTGCAGTCCATGATACTCGTATCATATCATACGTACCAGGTACCGCCTGTTAACAGTTGTTCTATTCGGACATCAACAATCAATAATTCCAATGACGGCGGAGGTTACGTCAGGCAGGCAACCACCAGTATTAATAGCGCAAGGGCGGGAAAAAGCACCAGCATAGACTTGCAGCATACCAGGTATATTAATAGTAAGCACGGTTAACCCTGTTAGGACTTGCAGTCTCGTTTTGGGGACAATTGAGGAAAAATTGCTTGTAATTTGAGTGGATTGTCCCCAAAACGGGACTGGAGTTCTAAAGGGGTTAAAGCATTTCGTAGCGCGAGCATTATTTATGGCACAATAAAGCATAATCATGGGTGAGGATTGGGGAACGTGGAACGACGCTTTCGGACAGACGCGGCCATATTATATGCTCCTTTCATACCAAGGGCATCATAGCAGAACGAAGGATTGTCATGACGCCACAGGCATGTTAATAGCATCTCCCCCCCTCGCCCTAATCGATTGCCTTCTGAGTATTACACGGGTGATACGATTACACCCCCCCCCGGGGGCGATTTTCGTATACTGCTGTTGAATTGATAGCAGACAGTTTTTCCGAGTCTAGGGGGGCTCACCCAACGAAAACGGCGGCGTTGGGACGATCTGGTCGAGATATTTCCATAGCCACATCTCGACCAGATCGTCAAGAAAATCGGCGTGGAGACTCGTCCGAGGTGGTGTGTGTGTTGTGCGTTGTCTTGTCACACTTGTTACACGGGGGCATGCACATATCCATACTGCTTGGGTTCCGTTCGTCCTTTGCTGTACATGTGTACATGCACACGTGCACCGAGCACCCTGTAATATACCCGGTATACCATTACAGCAATCGTAGCTGGTAACGTATGCAAGTGAGAAGGCGGGCGGGCGTTGGTTTTTGTCGGTTTCGTTTTCGTTGTGTTCTGCGATGCAAATGAAAAAAAGAACGAAACGACTGCGTTTATATATAGAGGGAGATGCATATCATACATATACCCTGCCCAAAATTGGTTACTGATAGGCACACCCACTCCTTGAATTCTGCAGCTTCAGATTTTGTCTTCCCCATACAAGTATACCTGGTACGAAGTATGGACTGTATTTCCTATATGAGATGAGGCCATATGAAAACCCCTGGTACGGGCGATCGAAGTCAGTATCCAACACACCGCTTGCAAATATGAGTTTTCGACGAATCCTCGATCTCACAGCTGTTGTTTTTTAGTTTTCTAAATACCCTGCCTGCTGGTACGCAATATGTTTGGAAGAAGACATCAGCGTAGCCAGTAGACGGGGAAGTTAACCATACAACAGCAGTAGCCGATACTTATACGAGTGCCCCGTACTGCTCGTAGACGTTTTTCTTTTTTTTCTTCTTTTTTTTTTTCTCATCCCATTCATTATCTTCGCACATCTTCTTCTCTCTCTCCTTCCCACTCGTAACTCAGATCCGGGGTCACATAGCAGGCTCTTCTACCCCCTTCCCGCTACGGTACGTGCCTTCATTTTTATCGCGAGAAGATTTCAGCCTTTTTCTTCCCTCGTCGACTCGCATCGAATTGTGCCTACCCACGCTGCAAGGCGCTCTCAACAATTGAATCCTTTTTTATTTTTATTTTTGCAAATAAAGTCAAAGTCCGACCCACCTGGGGCTCGAACCCAGGACTCAAACAAGTAGAATTCGAGGTTAACCACTTGAACCACCATGGCGATGTATCGTACAACATGAACAAATTTACCTGACGCCGATGATTACCGAGAGCAGTTGCTATTGTTGTTGTTCACATGTTAAGCCTTCAGGGAAAGCGTCGAGGACTGCCATAGCCAGTAGTACGGGGGACCATAGTAAAGAGGACCTCATATTGGTAGTAAAAATAGGTAAATATACAGTTTTTTGTGTTTACCATAGGTCCTATTTACTACCTGGTATGGTCCCCCGTAATAGTAGTTACGATCAAAACATCGCTGTTCACGCGCGCCCCCTCCTCATGATACGAGCCGTACTGCTGCTCGCTCCGCTCCCACTATTAACCCTCCTAAGGCAGATTGCGGTCCCGCTTTGAGGACTAACCACTCTAATTCTACGAGTGAGTAGTTAGTGCCTCAAACGGGACTGCAATTTGTCCTTAACCCTTTTAGAACTGCAGTCTCATTTTGGGGACACTCCACTCAAATTTCAAGTAGTTAGTCCCCAAATCGGGACCGCGGTTCTAAAAGGGTTGACAGGGTTAATAGACGGTTGGTTCGGCAGCACCCGACACGATTTTGGTCGCTAGGACTGGGTCCTGTAGTCTGCGGATGAATGGTACCAGTACGTGCCGATGGCACGATATCGAGTGTCTGGAGTTGGAAGAATGCATCGAATCAGGGAAAACAAGCTGAGGCAACTCGTGCGCTTCAAACAAACGTAACAAGCAGTTTTGTTTACTCCACTTCTGACCTTTCGATCAAGAGCTAAGAGCCCACAGGCAGGCAGGGTGTTTTTTTTTCGATTGATTTGTCGACGTGCTTCCTAAATAGTATGTACCGCGGGTAGGTACCGTATGCCATGGTGAAGCTCGAGTACACTCGAGAACTCTATGGTGTGTGTGTCTTTTGTTTATTAAGTGTCAATGCGGTAGTGTCAATGCCGGTGGCTTGGACTTGGATTCTAGGCTGCTGTATTTAGTATTACGGGGGACCAGAGTTATTAGGACCAAATTTTGTTAGTAAAAAGGGTCAAATATATAGGTTTTTATGTATACCATAGGTCCTATTAACTACCAGGTATGGTCCTCCGTAATAGTGCTGCAACGGTACAGCAGGTCATTCGAGTATACATCACACGAATGTAACGTATTGACATCGGTTCTTACGTACGTACTACCTCGTATACTATTATATTAATAGTATCATAGATATGAACTGGGTGTTGTGCTCTGTAATCGGGTCATCTTTTTTTTAGCCACGCCTTATGATACAAGTTCAACAACCATGTATGGTTGCTATTTAATAAAAATGCGCTTTTATTATAAAAAATAATTATCGCATGGTATTGCTAAGGTCGTCACAGGTTGTCAAGCATACTGCCAAGGCACTCTCGTACTATTAATATTAACCCTTTTAGAACCGCAGTCCCGTTTTGGGGACAAATCACTCAATTTTCAAATAGTTTGTCCCCAAAACGGGACTGGGGCCCTAAAAGGGTTAATATAATAATACTATGCCCGCAAACTCTACACTGCTGCTGCTGCTGCTGCTGCTGTTGCACAGCAACTACTGCTTGCTTGTTGTACGACTACAGCAGGAGGTGTGCCGCTGCTGACAGCTGTAATGACCTTTGCAAGTCTCTGCGGGAAAATGCAAAGGTCGTCCATCACAGCAGTGGAGTGTCGCTAGGATTTCGCTCAGCAGAATATTTGAACTGTCGTCAACATGTCGTCATCTTCTGTGCCTTGGTGGAGGGCGAGTGCGTCGCACGCTTCAGGCTTCAGGCAACTCCCAAAGGGATCCACTTATTACGGGGGAACCATGGTTATTAGGACCTATGGTCGACACAAAAACCTATATATTTACCTATTTTTACTCGAAATATTTGGTTCTATTTACTATGTTCCCCCGTAAATAGTGGTCTAGCAGGTAGTCCTGTGTAATTTCCAAGGGTGGGTCGGGGGTTCAAATCTCACCGAGTTCGTAATTTGTTTTTTTCGAGCGTGCGCGCTGGAGACAATAAAAATGGTTGTGATGTTATGATGCTATGATAGTGTACCTCTCGGCACCAGTTCGTAGCGTTTGGCGAGGGGAGGGCCCCGGAGATCGCTACTGTTGTTGCTATGTCGACGAGATTCCACGAACTCTAAAGCATATATTTTGTTGATTACCGGTATACAGGACTACCTGCTGTCTGAGTGGTCTTCTAGCAGGTAGTGCTATATAATACCTGGTACCTGGTAATAAACAGTTTTTTTTTCGCAGTCTTAATCAGGTAAATCGGTACTCCGTAGACGTACTGCCAGTTACCAGTAGTCCCAGTACGTCGCCGGTCGGCAGTACCAGTACTCGGTGGCCCTGAGAACATCAAGTGTGTGCCTCCAAGTACATACATACGAAACGTCGACGAGAGGAGGGAGTGCTCAACTCGGCTCGCGGGGAATTGAGGGACTACTGCGCCGTACTGGAGCAAATCGGAGGGAGCGGGCTTTGGGGGGGGGGGGGGGGGGCGGTATCATAGAGAAGACCTACTCCGTGAATCTGGTTGGCGCGCGAAGGCGCCGAATGTGTCAGAACCAATGCTTTTTTCCTGAGGCATTCTGCCACTCCCGAGTTTTTTTAGCCGGTCCTGTGCCCACGCACTCTATTTTTGGCGACGAGGTTGTGTGATAACAGCAACAACAATACCAGACGTCTTGTCAATACTCTGTTTTCGAAGAGCAGGTTGTTTGGCTGCGCCCCACCCCCTCTGGTTGTGCTCAGCTCTTGAGTTTTCCGTAAGCCTCTGCGGTGTCTCGTGTTCAGCCCTTGTGCTGTTCCCCCCCCTGTCCGTCTGTGTCTGCCTCCACCTTCCGGGAGTTGGGAGTACGCGGGTGTTGTTTTTTAAAGTCTTGCACATGTTTTTCGATGGATCTGTCGGTTGGTTGTTTGATTGGCTGATTGGTTCTGTGATTCCCTTGATTGATTGACTGATTGATTGATTGACTGATTGATTGATTGACTGATTGATGGACTGATTGACTGACTGATCGATAGGCTGATTGATTGGCCAGTTGATAGGCTGATTGATTGGCTGATTGGTTGATTGATTGGCCGATTGACTGATTGATTGATTGACTGATTGCTAAATTGATTGATTGACCGATCGGTTGACCGACAGATAACTTGGTCGATTGGTTCATTCATTGACACCATTCTCTCCCTAAAGACACCCTGCGAAACTTTTTCTTCTTGTGTCCCCTTCCTGTTGCTGATCTTGTTTCCCCCCCCCCCCCCCCCCCCCCCCTCCGCCCCCCCCCCCCCCCCCCCCCCCTCCCCCACCCTGCTCGCCTTCGCTGCGCGCACTGCTCGGCCAGATCGTCCACCGATGCTGCGGAAACGGCGAAATCGTCGCCTTATTTGTCGTCCGCGCTTATCGACGCGCCCGGGCGAGGGGTGGAGACTGACAAGCGAAGCAACACGCCGGCCTCGATTGTGGGCGCCGTTCTCGGAGCTCTAGCGGGCGCCGTGGGGCTCAAGCTTTGGGAAGGCTTTCTGCACCACCGTGGTCGCAGCGGAGAGGGGGGCGAAGGGGGTGTTGACGGGGTAGAGGAGGGGTCGGGCGCGGGGGAGGGGGTGGAAGGAGGACTTGAGGAGCAGCAGACGAAGATTCAGACGCTGGAGGAGCAGCTGGCGGTGAGCGGAGGGATAAAAATTGCGGACTACTGCGGACTGGTTCATTATTATTTTTATTTTGGGGGGGGGGATGGTTTTGAAGTGCGAGGTTCTGGGACAAATTGGTCGCGCCGTTTTTTTTACACGAATAGGTTTACGGAGGGAAGAAGGCAGGGCGCCCTGCTTTCCCACCTGCCTACAGTATAGGCCCCGCGCTGTACATGCCCCGTTCTGGCGAGAGTTGACCCTTTTTATGACCGCAAAGATGATCCTATCATAATTTCAAGCAGTGAGTGGTGCTACAGCAGCGGCGAGGCTAACACCCCATATTCACGCGGGCGAGTGACTCTGTACCTAGCTCAAGGTTGAAGTTGAAAAAATGTACAAAAGTTGGCGTGTAGCGCAACAAACGATACCATGGCGGTGCGTATCGCCAAAACCTCAAAACCACAAAAAAAAAAATTGAGACTGCAACAGAAGTGGGGGAGTCTCTCGGCCTCGTAGTGTCTCTGAGCGGCTGAAAAAAAAAAACGGCCTAAATATGTAAACCCTTAGCCCCCCCCCTATATATATACCGTAGACATGGGGTAAGGTTTGCCCCCAAAATGTGGAATGCAGTTGTGAAAGGGTCGAGGGTCCAGGGTTGGCTTTTGCCGGAGACCTAAAAATAGTGCTGCCGCGAGGAGTTTTTATTTTTTCATTTTTTTAGAAGGCCATCTGTCTCACTTCCGGCCGGAGGAAGTGCGTGCCGGTATTTTGAGTCGAGTCCAGGGCTGCGCCACGGGCAATTTCGCTCCCCCCCCCCTCCCCACCTCCTCCTCTCCACGCGCTCTTTTTGCGAATTTGACTTCGCCCATTGCATTTTCGTGGCTTAATGAGCGAATTACTCCCGCCCCCTGACGCTGTTTTGTGTTGAATCGCGTCCAGTACTGCGCCACCGGCAATTTGACCCCCCCCCCCCCCCACACACACACACTCGGTTGGCAACGACACTGTAAAACATGCCGCTCAATACGTGAGGTAGACAACCAGGGTACCGTTTTTTATTTTTTTATTTTATTGGCGGTCGCTCACAGCTGGTTGTCGAGTTAGATCATTTTGTGCGAGGTAAAGAGCCTTTACACTGCACAAGGGGATTGATCGTATCTCGTAGTGTTCAAGGTAAGGCACCCAAGAGGCAGGTACATAGTACTCCCAGTGCTGCTCTCTGGAAATGCCTACACCGGAAATTAAATCAACTCATTGAAGCTGTCATCCATGTGCAAGTCCGCCTCGCAAGCGGTTTTTAGTAGGATGCAGCTCACCCTTCATGCGACTCGCCGGACACCTCACGGTGCTTCGCGCTTGGTGCAAGCAATGTCTGCCTGGTCCGTGAAAACCCGACATGCTCCGTCCCGGCATTGTAGGGATGCGAGGGTCTATGGTCATGAGATCGAGTACATCTCTCCTATCGAGTACACCCCTCCCACACACCCCTCCTCTCCACGCGTGCTTGTCGCGACTTCGTCTTCTCCCATGACGGTGTTTGCCTCCCCACTATGTTATCGTGGCTTATGAGCGAATTTACTCCCGCCCCCTGACGATGTTTTGGTTTACCGTTACCGGCTTGATCGTCTACGTGTATAGTACCTGGAGGAGGACCGACGAAGGGTGGCGGCGGCGGCGAAGGAGGCCAGGGTAGCCCGGCGAAACGACGACCGACAGCTGAAGGAGTACGTGCACACGCTCGAGGTGCACCTCGACCAGGTCTGCTGTTAGGCTATTGAGTATTTTTTGTGACTGTTCATGGCACGTTTTACTTCCTGCCGTTTCGTGTTTTATTCGTTTCCGACTCTAATTTCGAGTATTAATAGCTTTGTCACGTACACCTGGGTGCGGTAGAAGAAAGGCTATTATATTATGCCATAGCGCCAGCAGCACGAGCAGCAGCAGCAGCAGCAGCAGTGGCGGCGACGGTAGCAGCAGCATGCTACGCTGCGTGTATCCAGGCTGCTGTTGACGGGACGGGCACTACTCGCCCCCGTCCTGATTTGTTATACCTACGAGGTTCCCCTTCGGGATTGTCATTGGGTGACTTGAATCCCAGGGGGTGTCGCACATTGAAGAGGGAGTACACAGCAAAAAGGCGTTCGCTCCTCCTACCAGCTCCTCATACGTAGCCACCGGCCAAGAACGAAGAGCATGAAAACGCTCTTGAAAGCTGAAAAAAGAGAGGTACGGCACCGGGCAAGTGAACACCGACCCGCCCAAACGTGTTCATGGTTACGTAGTTCTATAGTACTTGGTATGCCGCACTATGTATGTATGTGTTGGTATTTTGCTGCTGCCTGTAAATTGCAAGCAATTGTGCCGCGGGTGCGTGTTACCTACGGACGGCTCTGGTACGAGTTCGTATGAACGGGAGAGGCCGTGCGATATAATCCTGTTTCGACACGGCTAATTGTCGGGCGGAAAGCGGCCATCTGTTTTGCTCTTCTCTCCGGACACCCGCGGCTTGCGAGGCTTGATTTTGTACTGACTTTTGGTGGGAACTCGCTTGTTGACGTGCTCTGCTTTATAGGTCGATGGGGCCTGTCACCCTCCCCCCCCCCCCTCATGCTGCGCGAGGCACGCTGAAAGGTATTCCCAAGAGCGTTGACCCCAAGCTCACAATGGCTGTATGCGGGCCTCCTCCTCGTCATGCCGAGCGAGGCACGCCCCAAGGGCTTCGACCCCCAGCTCACACTGGCCATATACGAGTAGGCTGATTGTGATCGTGGCGCAAACGTTGCTGGTCTTGCTTGCTCCGCGGCAGTGACGCCCTCGCCCCCCATCTCTACCCTTCTACCCGCCCCCCCGTCCCCGTCTCGGGATCGGCCTCTTTTTATTCTGTACCCTGGTTGGCAGCTGTCGAAGGAGAAACAGGAGTCCGAGACGACGCTAGTGGAGTCCGTGAAGGCCGAGACCGCCAAAGCTCTCGAGCAGGCTCAAGAGGTGATTGCCTCGTCAGGTTTTGCGGCCTTCCCGCTGTAGGCTGGGGCCTCCTGTTGTATTTTCTGTACCAGGTAGGTGCGTAGTCTTTTGCTGTATTTCACAAGTCTTCCGTTGCACCGGGTATCTATTACTGCCTGCCTACCTGCCTGCCTGCCTGCCTGCCGGCCTGCCTGCCTGCCTGCCTGCCTGCCTGCCTGCCTGCCTGCCTGCCTGCCTGCTTGCCTGCCTTACTGCCTTGCTGCCTTTCTGCCTGCCTGCCGCACGTCGCTTTGATATCGTTGACAGGGACACCAAGCCGCCGCTGTCGCCGCGGAGGAGGAGGCGCGGAGGCTGAGGGACGACCTCGAGGCCACGCAGGCGCTCCTGGAGACGGCGGTACGCGAGAGGGCTGTCGCCGAGCAGGAGAAAGCGGCCGCGGAGCAGGAGAAAGCGGCGGCGGATGCCCTCCTGCGGACGGAGCAAGGCCGCGGAGGTACCACCGCGAGTCGTTTTTTTCATGTTCTGTAGACGCAGCAGCCGCTGCCGTTACTGTGTTTGTCCGTAGTTTGGTTGTGTGTGTACTTTTTCCGTCTGTGACGAGGGTGCTTGTTTGCTTGCTGTGCTTGGTCTCTTTGCTTTGCATACTTGCTTGCTTAGTATAGCATGCTCGCATGTAAACACCTACATGCACGTGCAGGCGAGCACTTGCGGGCTTCCTTCCTTTTGTATGCTTGCGTTTTACGCTCGGCCCTGTGTTTGGGTCCATGCGTGTGCGCATGCATGGATGTACCCATGGTCAGGTTTGTTCATGCTTGGACCTGCGCTTCTGTCTCTGCTCGTGTATTTGCTTCGGTCTCCATTTGTCTCTGCTTGGGTGGCTGCTTCGGACGCGAGCTACATACGGTAGGAGTATCACAGCTCCTAATATACCTGCACCTCCGTCCTTCAGGACCTCTCTATCTCTCACCCAAGCGGACAAAAAAAAACAAAAACAAAAAAACAGATGAGAACAAGCCCATGGCCTAGTAGGTACGCAACAGAACATATCGTAAAACACGAATGACATTCCGACGATATTGGATGACATTCCAACGATACTGAGTGCAGTGGTGTTGCCAGTGCCCTCAAGGGAACACCCCGTCAGCCAGAACCGGTTTCGCCAAACAGTACCAGAACGCTCCTTATCGGACCTCGAGTCTTAGGGCCCATGCTTGTGTCCTGCTCGCGCGGCGTGGAGCGTACGAGGGTGGGGTGCTGCCCTCGGGGGAATGACGGGGGGGGGAGGGAATGGGCGGTGCGAAACATTGTTTTGCCTTCGTTGCGACCGCGCGGCGTGTTGGGGGCAGCGCGCGCGGTCCTTCGCCGTTTCGCTGGGGGCCGCTTTCGCGCGTCGCACAGGCGGGGGGGGGGGGGGGGGGGGGGGGGGGAATGATATTTTTGTTTTTGCGGTCGGTCGGGTGGTCGGTCGGTCGGTCAGTCGGTCAGTCAGTCGGGTGGTGGAGTGGTCGGTCGGTCAATCGGCCTGTGCGGTGATGCGTCCGGTGGGGTGTTGACATGACGGTTTGTAGGCCCGATCCTTCTTTCCCTTCGTGGCAGTGGCTTTGTTTTGGACCGACGGACGGACCTTTCTCGGGACCCACGGCCCTCATGACGGACCGTTTTTTACTCTACTGTAGACCCTCATCAAGACGGGCCTCTTTCGACTCTTGACTTTCGTGCGCGCGATTCGGTGGGCTCGATGTCTCTTCGATCGCCCCCGCTCCCCAGCTCACAGCCGCTTGCGGCTTGGTCGCTTTTACGTCCGAGTTCCGAGTCCGAGTCTCAGGCCTGGGAGCTTCGTTGTTGTTTGTTTCTGCACGGCTTGTTTAGGGCTACGTAATTTGGGGATTCGACCCTATTATAATAGAACTCCCGAACGCCTGTTTCGGGTACAAGTTACTTGGAATTAGAGTACAAATATGTTTCTTCACAGTGCACCGGTAAAATGGTCAACCCTTGCAGAGCTGCAGTCTCGTTTTGGGGGCAAACCGCTCAAATTATAAGTATTGATCGTAGTTGATCCCACTGGTGTTAATAACGGGACTGCGGTCCTACTACAGTAGTAGATGGGTTGAAAGTCAAGCAAATTTCAACCATTTGGTCGAAGCAGCTGGACCAAGGTTTATGCAGCCTCTCCAGTAGTGTTTTTCACAGTTCATGGTGTTGGGTATTATATAAAAAAAATCGATATGGTATCGAAACATCGAACTTCGGATATATCGAAATGTCGAACTTCCGATATATCGAAATACCGAAGTTCCGATATATCGAAATATCGGACGTGTTTTGCCTTCTCCCACCCCCTGGTATATATCCCCGTGTTTTTGATGCGGGCGTTGAACGAAACCTTCAATCTACCGGTATCAAATATCGAAATCGTATGTACGTACGTATTGAGGACCTGTTAGTATTTTTGGTGATGTATATATCGGTGTCGTATTGCACTTGTTTCTCGTTCCGATACCCAACACTACCTGGTACTGGTAGGTGTTTTACGACTTGGCTCAGCTTCGACAAAATGCTTGATAGTCCACACCACACTACAGCAGTAGTGCCGATCCCTCTGTACTGCCGGTATGCGCCAGCCAACAGTACAGCAGTGCCGGCACTATATATCGTGTACCTGGTATAGCGGCAACCGGCATTACCCCACCCACGATATAGATCACGCTGATGAAGCCCATCTGTCCCAAGCGATGCCACAGGCACTGACTGCTGCAGTGGGCACACCGGCGCTACTCAACCGGCGCTCTATTACGGGGGACCGTAGTTAATAGGACCAAATATTGTTAGTAGAAATGGTTAAATATATAGGTTTTTATGCATACCATAGGTCCTATTAACTATGGTCCCCCGTAATAGAGGGACCAACACTGCTGTGCGTAAACCCTCACTGCATCCTCATCCCGAGCTATTTCCCAGGCGGGGGTGGTTCGGGTTTGTGTTTTGATCCTTTTAGAACTGCGATGACTATTACGGGGGACCATATTAAATAGGACCTATATACGATACACACAAAAACCTATATATATATATCGCTATTTTTGCTATTAATATTATAACAATATTTGGTCCTATTTACTGTGATCCCCCGTAATAGTATTACGGGGGAGGTCTGCGTGGGGTTGGTGGTTTGGGACCACGATTTTCAGCCGTAATACAGGTTATGGTTACAGTACGTAGTGGGGTACATCCATTTTAACTCCTTTAGGACCGCAGTCCCGTTTTGGGAGGAAACTACTTGAAATTTGAGTGGTTCGTTCCCATAATTGGACTGTTCTAAAAGGGTCAAGACCACCCCGTGACGAGCCAATAAACGTGGCCTTAGCCCCAACTCGGTCTTGTCTCTTACTATTACGGGGGGCCATAGTTAACAGGACCAAATAGTGTTAGTAAAAATGGTTCAACATATAGGTTTTTATGTATACCATAGGTCCTGTTAACTATGGCCCCCCGTAATATTACGGGGGGCCATAGTTAATAGGACCTACCTGGTATGGTATACCTGGTACATAAAACCTATATATTTAACCATTTTTACTAACAAAATTAGGTCCTCTTAGACCTATGCCAATGGTACAGCGAAGTTGCAATAAAAAGTTTGAATTTCAAAGATTCCCGCCAAAAAAAATCAGAACACGCTTCCTATGGGCCACCCAAAAAAAAAAAAAAGTTCCTAACTTTTGGAAAAGCCCGAAAAAAGCAAATCTGGGGCCGATGTTGGGCCAACATCGGCTTGAGAAAAACTCAGGCCGATCTTTGGTTCGAAGCGGCGAGATTCCGAGTCCTCGACAGACATCGATCAACAAAACCAACGATTGCGTCACGAATTCTGAACGGAGTGCGCTCGTTAGGGGCTCCGACCCACCCTAGGGTCACCGTCTTCACACCATGGCCGGTGTCATATGGCGGGAGCTGACCAGGCGTGTGATAAAAAAACATTTGGCCGCTGGTTTGCACAAAACAGAAGACAAAACTGCTCCATCCGTCTCGAATGGCAAAAAATAGTCTTTTTTTCAGGTTTGGGAGGATACCGTACGACGCCGCCGGCAAGCTCTCGCCCCCTAGACCATGGATCCGCCTGATATCTTCGAGGCCGTCATCTATACTCGTTGGGCTTGCCAGATACCGAGTGGGTTGGCCGTGGGCTGAGTCTATGTCGAGATCGAGGGTCGATCGTCGCACGAGCTGGTTTCGATCACCGTGTTGACAATTTGCGACCAGAAAAACACAAATTGCGCCGCTTGCAGCCGTTGGGGGAAAAAAAAGAAAAAATCAAACATTTTTCTCTTTTTTCCCCACAGCGGCGGTACGAGAAATTTTTCGGCTGTTTTTTTAAAGCCATATATTTGAAAAAAAAACTTTTCAACTTCGCGTTTCCATTGGCATAGGTCTTAGCTATTTTTTTTTTTTTTTTTTTTAGTCGTCACTTTTACTTTCCAGCCTAACTCGTAAGAGGTTTCACCCTCAGCGATCTTCTGGACAAGCCGTGGTCCCAGGTGTCGTCCCTTCTCCCCCCCCGGTACGTGCCTTTATTTTTTGTCGCGCATAGGGTTCAGCATTCCCACTGCTCGTCGAATTTCATCTGATGTAGCTAACTCACGCTCTCGCGCTTTCCGCCATGGTCCCCCGTAATACGAGTACTGACCGCACAAACTTCGAAGATTTTTTTTTCCTCGTGACATAGGTCGATTTACCTGGTCTTTTTCGTCCAGAAAAACGGATCTTCTTTGCCCTTCTTTTGTAGTACTGCAGTCCCGTTTTTAGGGACGAACTACGTATAAAAAGGGTTGAGGTGGGTGTGCCCCACTGTCCATTTTTTCGACGTTTCTGTCGACGGTAAGCCAAGGTCTATCTACATACTTCCCTATGGCGTCATAGATCGACGCCTTCATTTTTTTTTTTTTTTTTTTTCCCAAAACGCATTTTGTGTTTGCCTTTTCCTTGTGCATTGTGTGTGTTTGTACGTAACGTTTTTCAGGGAAATACTTGAGTTGGCGAACGGCATGGGGAATAAGAGGGGGGGTGTGCACCAGCACGATGACGCCTCCATTAATGGTGGAAAACCGCACAAAATGTAGGTACAACGATGTTTTTTGTAAGCAGGCGTGGCTTGCTTGTGTTGGCGAGGAACGAAGAAGAAGTTTTCATGTTTTTGTGGTTTGTCCTTGTTTTATACCCCTCTGTCCGGAAATGCTAAGTACCGTTCGGGTACATTGATATGGACACTCAACCGGTCCCCTCCTTTCCGGGCAGAGCGGTATTTTCGAACACTTCCACAGGTACGTACTCGTACCAGTGAAACGCTCGCGCACGAGGGGTCGACTGGAGGCACCGGAAAAGTCCGTGTGATAACTCTTAGCATTACAGCTACCCAAAACAAATGCAAATCCCGAAAAAAAGTAAAAGCCTTCAGACTTTTTGATTCCATGGAGTATTTATAAAATTAAAAACATAACAGCTGTGAGACCGAGAGTTTCGTCGAAACTCATCTTTGCAAGCCGTGTGTGATACTGACTTCGATTGCGCGTGCTACGGGTTTTATCTGGCCTCGTGCGGGAAACGTAGACCGTATATGAGGAAAGACAAAAACTAAAGCTGCAGAATTCAAGGAGTGGGTGTGTCTGTATTTGGGAAATGATGCAACTATTTTTTCGGAGGTTGCGCGTAGCTTGCGTACGAGTGGGGAATGTGACGCTTTTTATATTTCGCAGACCACGATATTACGATTGCGCTTTTTACACCTGCAATATGAATCACATCATGCTTCGCAAAACGATAACAGCTAACCTGTACGTATATACACAACGCTGTTACAGCAGAGTGCCGCACCGACGTGTTCATTTCCAGTGTTGAATATGAAAAGCTGCAGCCGACCTCCCCGCTGCCCGGCCTGTCGACCGACCAACGACTGACGTCTCCCGCTCGACCTTGATCGTCCCAAGCCCCCCCCCTCCCCCCCCCCCAAAAAAAAAAAAAACTTCCTCCCTCCCCAACTCCCCCCTCCCTCCCCTAATCCCCCTCTGCGAACCTCCCACGCCAAACAAACACCCCTCTTCCACCCCCCCCCCTCCAACCCCCAAACCATCATTTCTAACCGCAGCCGCGTTAGAGAGGGACGCCGAGAAGCTGGGGGAATCGACGGTGGAGCTGACGCAGCGGCTGTTGGAGGCGGGCGCGAAGGCGGAGCGGGCGGGCGAGAAGGAGCGAGACGCGCTGGCGGCGCTGGCTGGGGCAGAGCGAGACGCCAAGGTTTCCGCTGCGGAGGCCGTGGCGGCGGCGCGGGAGGAGGAGGCAGCGCAGTGCCGACGGGAGATGGAGGCCGCCCTCGCCGAGGTGAGGAGGGGAAGGAGGAGAGGGGGGGAGGGGGGGGGGGGTGTACTCGATAGGAGAGATGTACTCGATCTCATGCATGGCCGTAGTCGTACGTACGACTATAGATCCTCGCATCCCTACAATGCCGGGACGGAGCGTGTTGGGTTTTCACCCACCAAGCAGACATTGCTTGCACCTAGCGGGGAGGGGGGGGGGGGGGTAGTCATTTTGTTGCTTGCCTCTGTCCATTGACGGCGCATCCCTTTCGAGACGGATCACCGTTTTTATTCCTAATAGGGAGGGGGAGGGGGGAGGGAAGGGAAGGGAAGGGAAGGGAAGGGAAGGGAAGGGAAGGGAAGGGAAGGGAAGGGAAGGGAAGGGAAGGGAATCAACGATGGAGTGCAACACCGCGAAGAATAGCGAAGAAGTTCGATCTGACCTAGTGCTAAGCAAGAATATTACGAAGCGAAATAATACATGCCCCGGTATGGGTGACAGGAGCGGTAAGAAGGACGGCGGTGGTTGCCGCTGCCATAGTTTCCCTATTCTACCTGGACGGCTGTGGCTCTAGCGGTGGTTGTGGCGGTGGTGGTAGTGGTGGCGGTAGTGATGGTGGCGACGGCGGCAGCGGCTCAGTGCATGGAGAGAGAACTCCGCTCTTGTGTTTCTTTTTTTTTTGTTTGCTGACGGTAAGCGGCGCACCCGACAGCGGTCGAAGGGAGCAAAAGCAGTACACCAGAAGCCACCTCCGCCTCCAACTCCCGTCTTGTCCCTTGAAACGCTTCCCTCCCCCTCCGTCCCCCCGTCCCCCCCCCCTTCCCCACTCCCCCCCCCCCTGTTCACTCTCCTTCCCTTTCCCCCCTTCCCCTCCCCTTCTTCCCTCCCCGCTCCTCCCCCCCCCCCCCCTCTCCCATACCCTCCCGTCCCATATCGCGTCTCTCGCCCAAACGCGGCCTCTCTCTCTCTCTCTCTCTCTCTCCAACTCTCAGGAGAAGGAGCGGTTGCGGAAGCAGATGGAGGCGCGGCTCACCACAATGCGCGCCGGGCTGAAGCGTCGTCTTCAGGAGGCGAGGGCAGAGCGCGCCGGGACCGCGGGTGCCGCCCCGGGAAGAGCCTCGAGCGGCGCTGCGAAAAGCGGCCCCCCACCACAATAGTGTAGTTCTTGTTTTTTGTTTTTTTACGGCCCTAAGCTGGGACTTGACTGATTGGTTGAAGGAGCGAGCCTAGGGTAAAGGGGCGGGGGGGGGGTAACTTATACGGAGGCTTTTATCTCCAGAGTGGAGGGATGGGGAGGGGAGAAAGAGGTGGGGGGGGTGGGGGCTTGAGGTGTGTGCCAATTCTGTTAGCGGGCAAGTAAGGTGGAAGGGAGGTGAGGTGGGGTGGGGTGGGGGGGGGGGGTACCACTGCGGTTTAGGGTTTGTTGTGTTATTATTATTAGTCCGAGGCGGTGGCGTGTGTCGTGAGCGAAAAAAAATGCGGGGCTTCCATCCTCGTATATGCGTGGTGGCAAGGTTTGTAGGGCGGTGTACGTAGTATAAAGCACGCGAAGGAGAGCCGGGCGTGAGTCTTGACCTCACGGCGAGGTAAGGCAGCGAGGTGGTGGGGGCGAGTAGGGGCGGCGGGGGGCGTCTCCCCGTGACAAGCCCCAGCCGCCTGTCCTGTCCGCAGAGGTGGGGTGCGCGCTGGGCATAGCCGGAGTCCGACCGCGAGACCAGGGGGCCCATGTACGTGTGTCCCCACTCCCCGCGATATGGCGTTTTTTCAGTAGAAGCTGCGGAGGTGAAATTGGAGGCCGGTCGTGTGGTTTTAGTGGTGCCCCCCCTTCCCCCCCCCCTTGTTTTGCGCGCGGGGGTCAAGGGGGCATGCACACCGGTATATACATTCCCTGGTCACAAGTGAGGGTGAACGTGGTTTGGTCTGCTCCGCGGCCGTGGCTCAAGCCGCTGCCGTGCCGATTGGAGCGACTGGCGACGGGGGGGGGGGGGGGGGTCGGGGAGGGGGTCAGTGTGATTACGGCCGCTGTGGAAGACGCCTTATTGCATTCCGTGGTCCGTTTCTCTACACTGAATATCTCTATTTTTTAGAGCCGCGGCACATGTTAGGCTCAGGCAGGTGGAGGAAGGGAAAAGGTGCCTGTAGCTTTTCGTCGATTCGTTGACTCAACTTTTTTTGTTCAACGTTTGTTTGTTCAAAATTACTTTTTGAGTTTTCGCCGAAAAATCTTGGATGCCTTTGCACTGCTGTATGGCGCCATCCTTGGCCCTGACTGTCAAAGCTGCCCCTTGGGAAAAAAGTGCAAAGGGTAGCGACGGCCCATCATCGACTATTGCGGTAAAAACCTGGTCTTTAGAGTCCTCGGCCTTGGGTGACAGCGACGGTTTCAAGCCACGGCATGCAATCACCCGCTCCATCGATTGTTCTGACATAACTATTTTTAACGTATCATGGCACGGCCGGCCCCTTCGCCGCCCCCCCCCCCCCCCCCCGTCTTTTTTCGTGTCCCGTAAAGTGGGCTGTCAACCGTCCCTTGGAGGCGTGTTTTTGACTAATTTTGCATCGAAACCTCTCACCTTCTCTGCAGTTGTCGCCTATGTACCAGGTATGTACCAGGTATCTATCTATCTATCCATCTATCAGTAGTACCAGGTATTTTGGCGAAGTAGACAAAAACACAAGGAAAAAAAAAACAGGAAAAATATTCCGTTTTTTTTCTGGTCATAGCCCGTATATATGGTTGTAGTTTTCATATTGATGTTTTTCGCCCCGCCGTCGGGCTGGTTGCTTGGTTGGTTGTGTCGTCCGTTTTCGGTTGGTGGTTAGTTAGTTTGTTGTGTGCAAATTAAGCCCTGTGCGTAGACAAGCCTGCCGTGTGTCGGATCTCGGAGGAGGTCGTAGGACACCCCTCCCTGCTTTTGTGGGGAGGGGGGGGGGGGAAAGGGGAGGCCGGGGGCGTTAGGGGGGAGGGAGGGAGCGACGGCAGCGGCGGCGGCGGCGGTGGCAGTGGGGAAGAAAAGCGGAGAAATGTCGTGTAGAAATACGTCATCTTTTAACCTCGCGCTTCGTCGTTGTCCTGTGGCGTGTCGCACATAGCTTGCTGGGTGTGCGTCACAGCAAGCGTCGCAGCAAGCGGTGTGCCCGGTGGGATCTCTTCGCTCGTGCGTACGGACGGCACACGTCTTGTTGGGGTGTCTGTTGGGGCGTCCCGATAGCTTGAGGCTGCAGGAGAGCAGTCGTGCTGCCATCGAACGAAAACGTTTGGAGACTTGACTCTCTGACAAGCTCTCGGGTTGTTTGTCTGGAGGGTGGTGTAAAACCGGGGCGGGTCCGATTCTGTTTTTGATCCCTCTTTGTCTCTCTGATTTGAGGATTTCCAAACGCTGGCCGGGAGCGGAACGGTTTCGTTTTTTTTTTTTGACACGCTCGGTCATCTCGCTGGTTGCACGGAAAAGAGCCGTTGAGCAGGCGTGGGCTTAAGGGTCTTCTCGTGGAAAGTTTTTCTCAGCACGTGTGGTCGGTTCGCTTCGGCGGAGAGCTCGAGACCAACTTTTTGAGAGCTACGTACCGTCGGCTGTGTTGCGAGTCGATTGGTGAGGGTTTCTCGGAGAACCGTGCACCATTTCAAGGTGTGGCAAGTACTGTAGGTTAACGGTAGTGGTGGTACAGCAGTAGCATTACGTACGAGTAGCAGTACCGTTCGTAGCAGGTGTGACGACGTGCTTGGTGTCCTAACAAGTACCAGGTACGTGCGTAAGAAATATGAATAGCTTTTTATTTTTTTTAAATGGCTGTGAACGCCTACTACCCTGCCCGGGTGCGCGCCCGCGTGGTCTATTCTCGTCTACAGCAGTAATGGAGCGAATGGCGGAGCAGCTGATGATGGTGGTGCCGCTCGGGAATTTGACAACATTTGTTTGATCGAATTACGATTTTCGAGCCGGACGATTTTGAAGCTTCCGTTGCAGCGGACCCCCACCCAGAATAAAACTGGGGGGCTACTGCACAGACGAGCACCGTGCCTTCTAGCAGTGAACTTCTTGGACAGACAATGCGGTGGACGGGGACGGCAGCACTGTCTCCGTGAAGCCCCCGAGAGATGCCGCAGCAGTTGTCGGTTATAGCGGCCGCGAGTCGTGTCGGGACGCAACAGTTTCAAACCCTCGGTTCCGACAACAACCCAGCAAAATCATGTAACGTATTACTTTTGCGAAAACGTTTCTCCGTGCTTGCAGTTGTTATGAGATGCCCGAGAACACACTAAAAACGCATGGACCAGTCAGTCAGTCCCAGTCTATCGCCCAACAAAGGAGGAGGGCGCTACTCGTACAAGGCCCGACACATTCCCAGATTCAAATCCAAAGCGAAAATTACCGGACTGATTGTTGCTCTACTTGCCTGTAACGTAGCTCTACAGCATTTACACGACAAAGCATACCCACCACACACTTTCAACCAATTAAATAAATGATTGTCGACAGACACACCTGAAAGACGACCATCCGCCAAAAATAATAATTAAATGCCGCACAGGGTTACCGAGTACAGCAAAGCGCACATAAAGCTTTTCAGCCCGAAACGCTAAATGAATCAACTTAACTAACGGAACGCGGGCTTGCGGCACGTGCGAGTACCGCCCGGTGGCGCACGCACGCGGCCGTCATCAAGACACATCTCAAGATCTACACAAACGCGACTACCGCCCCTCAGAGAGCTGCACGACAACCCCCCCCCCACACACACACACGGCACTTCTTTACAACTCTTCGACAGTCGTACCGTATTCATAACTGTGTGACACAGCAAACAGCTGGAACGCGAGGTAAGCGCACAAAATCGGCGCAAGCAACATGAAGAAAAACTCTCGTTGTTTGGCCATCACAAACCGCGTGTTGCTCGCCGAGCAACACAGAGACAAGAGAGCCGACACAGCGCTTACATACTTACGTTTGTTTCTCTGTCTGAATGGTGTCTGTCTTGTCTACCAGTATCCATCTGTCTGCCTGTTTGTCTGCTTTATTCTCTCTCTCACGCTCGCTCTCCTTCCCTCCCTGTCACCATCCCCCCCCCCCCGCCCGAAACACGGAATATAAAACAAAAACCCGATCTTAAGTGCGCCACCACTTTCATCACTTCTTCTCCTCCTGCCCCTCCTTCTCTTCCTCCTCCCCCTCCTCCTCAATGCGCGCCCTTCTTAGCCGCCCGCCTGGCCATGATCCCGAACAGCACCCGGGGCGCCAGCACTCTCAGCAGCACCGCGACGTTCGTCTTCAGGTCCGCAACGACCATCTCCTCCTTGCCCCCCGCCGCCGCCGCCCATATCTCCTCGGCAACCTCTCGTGGGTCCCGGCCGCTCGCAGTCGTCGCGTCCATCTTAGCGTGCTGGCTGCCATCCCCCGTTAATGCGTTCATCGACAAACTTTGTGAGCGAGGGGCGGAAGGCGGGTGTATACACCACCACAAGATCCGTGAAGAATAGCAGCGGGCAGGCCGGGGAGGGGAAGAGGAGGGCGTGAGGTAAGGTGGGGGGAGGGGAGTTTTTTTTTTTTTTTGGGGGGGGGGAGTGAGGGAGGGAGGGAAGGAGGGAGGGAGGGAGGGAGAGAGGGGAATAAGTGGGCGGGGGGGGTGTGATGATGTCGCGCCACCGCGGGTCGAGGGGGGAAATGGACGGACTGGGGCTACAAGGCGCACCGCTGCTTTCGCGTGCTGGAGGTGAATAAAAGCTTATCGCGAGGCGATGTTTTTTGTTTCGTTTTCCAACTGTTTACATCGTGTTTCGTTTCGGTCGACGGTTGGATGGATGACGGGAAAATAGTGCGGCAAAAAACGGAGCAAAAGCGAAAAATAGGGGTTCAGCGGGACGGGGGTGCGGCGCACGACGTCCTCGCCATGGTCCTGACCACCTGGTACGTATTTGCTGTTCGTTTTGGGTTGAGACTTGAGACATAAACCCGCCCTTCCCACTCCTTTCAATTCAGTAAAAGGGCCGGAGAGACAAGAACAAGAACACAAGAAACCGATAACAACAAAACGCCATTCCTTGTACGTACCTTGTCCTGACGTACCCCGGGAAAACGCTGAGAACACCAATCCCCTGCAGGGCCCTCTCCGCCCTCAAGCAGTCGAAGAAGCCTACCAACGCGTGCTTCGAGGCCGCGTAGCTCGAGCGAAACGCCATGCCAAACCTTCCCTGAACGCTGTTGACGACAATGAATCGGACCTCCGCCCCTGTCCAGCCACCGCCATCGCCACCACTTGGTTCGGTCTTGCCCCCCGCCCCCGCTGGCACCCGCAGCGGTGGCGCGCACGCTTGAAGAAGCCCTTTTGCGAGGCCCACGGCACCGAAATAGTTCACGTCCATGACCCGCTTGTCCACTTCAAGAGACGTTTCTTCCACGCTCCCGCGCGTGGAAATCTGCCAGCATGGTATACAAGTATTCATTCATTTAATCCCAAGAATAGGAGATGAAGGGGACGGACCACCGACGACGGACAACGGGTCGGAAGGGTAGATGCGAAGGGGGATATAAAGACGTTGAGTGGTTCGGTTGGCTCCATCTTTCGCCGGAAAAGGGCGCATACTAACACCTACCAGGTGCCAGGTGCTGACTGCAGGCAGTGTGTGTAACCGTCGCTGCAGTCAGAGCAGGGGCGGAAGTCGCACTAAGGGAGCCGCAGCGCTCAGCTTCTCGTAGTTGGCGGTCACATGGATGCCTCCATCCTTTTCCGGCCCGCTGCCCCTTACACCGCGCGGCAACTCCTACATCCTTCAGCAACAGGACGCGACAAGCCGAATGGCGACACTGTGATTTTTTCCCGGCCGTACATTTATATATCGTAGGGACTGAGAAGTGGCAGCGGCAAAAAGACGGTACTCCGAGAAGTTCTCCAGTTTGCAGAAACGTCACGCTTCGGCCGCGGTATATATATAGACAAGGATTCTCCATCGGTGCTACGATGCCCAATAGACGATCACAATATGCTACAGACGCGAAACGACCAGCGCGCAAAAACCACACGACAAGATCGTCAAGTATGCCATCTCAAAAATGTAGATGAAGGGTGGCTGGAGGCTGGCCGTGCCCCAGTTCGCGCCTCAAGCTACCAATCGCCGTAGCTATGACTGGATACTGCGGTACAACGTCAAGATGGAAGGCGCTCCGCAACCTCGCACTCACACTGACTGTGCTACATGACACGACGGGCAACATGCAACCCCGAAGGAACCAACAGGGGAACGACAAGGAGCAGCAGTAGCAGCAGCAGCAGCAGCAGCAGCAATGGCAGCAGCAGCAGCAGCAGCGGCAGACATAACGAAAGACAGGCGCGACAATGGGCTGCAGAGCAGGAACTGACATAAAAAATAAAAAAATCGTACCCCGGCGTTAAGCACAAGCGCATCGACCGTCCCGAACTCCCCCACCGCCCGGCTCGTGGCCTCCTTCTCCACGAAATCCAGGTCCCCCACGTCGAACGGAAGCACTCGCACAGCGCCAGTTCCCTCCGCCCACCCCGACGGCCGGGCGTCCTCGCAGGCCTGACGCACCCTCTCCAGCGCGTCCTCTCGTCGCCCGCTGATGATGACGCCCCTCGCCCCCCCCGCTGCGGCGGCTATCGCAAGCTGTTCGCCCAACCCCGACGACGCGCCTGTTACCCACACTACCTTGCCCGCCAGGTAGGAGCTGGTTGGCCGCCTAATGACAGGCGTGTGATGGAGGGAAGGAGGCGGAGAGGGGGCGGGGGGCTGGGAGTGTTCATTTTTTTTGTATGCGCATACGTGCCGTAATAGTGTACCAGGTATATACGCGTGCTTGATTCTTGCGCGTTTGTTTGCCCCCGCTTCCGGATGTGCCTGCACCACCACCGTGATGCCACGGTTTGTTGTTGTCTGAGCGTGAAACGCGTCGTCGTTGCCTGGCGGGGCATGCTTTGGAGGCAGAGAACCAGCAGACAGCGCGCGACAGGAACGCCCGGTGCCTCTCTCGCGCGCAGCACGGCTCGTTCAGAGGAACCCAACCGCCCCTTTCGCTGTAGTTCATAGTTCACAATGTTGTATACGGCACATGCCGGCGTGCTGGTGAGCTCCCTTGTTACAAGCCCGCACCAGGTACAGGTAGGTATACGGTAGAAAAGTCCAAGATACTGCTCGAGAGAAAGGACAAGAGACCCATATCCCCCCTCTCTTCCGGTTCATTTGGATGGGATCGCAGCTGTATGACTGCGCAAGCGGCGATACCACAGTTGCTGGTATCGCTCGTACTGCTGTACTGCTGTGTCATGAGACGAGTGTGCACTGTAGTGGCGGCGCAAACCTTGACCATCGCTCCTCACCTGTCACAGCTCGCAGCCGCAAAATCCCGAAGCAAAACTCACGCCATCAGCCACAAGTCATCTGAAGAACACCCAAACACCAAAACAACCTCGAACCAGGTGCACACAAAAACAGCCGCGCTACCGAAACATACATCAGCATCAACACATCAGCAATCCACCCACGAACCCACAACCCACCTCCGGCCTGCGCCGCCGGGCTTGAGAACCACTTGCTCCCACCTCGACCTCGAATTCGAGTTCATGTGAGACAGCGTCAACGCGGGGAGTTTTCGAACCGTCAGAATACACCCCGCTCCTAAAAACGCGCGGACATCATCGGGAATCATCACAGCAGCAGTGCACGCGAACAGAAAAAACTTCGCCGCCGCGCTCCCGAGGCGCGTGTGCGCATTACGGCAAAGAGAGTCGACGAGCGTCTTCCTTTTCCCGCTGCTACGAGTAGCCTGCATCCGCGGTATCGCGGATGTTGACATACGCATCAGTATGTCGCGCTGGCCGGCGCGTTCCGCACGCATGCTGCTGCGGTGGGAGCTTCTGTAGTTCTCTGACCTTTTGGAGCGCTTGGCCAGCAGCAGCAGCAGTGCGGGAGGGAGAGACAGCGCCAGCAGTGCCGTAAGGGTCCAGGGAACGCCATCGATGGCCATGCTGGTGGGGTACAGGGACACAGACTCGCTGATCTGCTTCGAGTGAGCTTCCCCCTATCCCCCACTGAGTACAGTTATATACAAAGATTGGAACTCCACGACGACGATCGCCGCCCCTCGGAGACGTTTCCTTCGATAAAGGGATCGACTGCTCTACCTCAACGGAACACCGGACAGAGCTCTACCCCCGCAACGGTGAGTGAGCGAAGAAGATAGCCTGCAGGGGCACTTTGATGTTTCAGTTGCTGCAGCTACCGAGGCAGAAAATATGAACACGTTTAATGAAGGAGTTGTTGAGTTTTGCTGTCACTCGAACTGTGTATCCACTACTTCCGTGATCATACTTTTTCAGTGAGAACTCAACAACTCCTCCTACGAACAGCAGCAGCTAGCTGTAGTCAGCGCTCAGCTGGCTCGAACGCGTCTTTCTTTCTCCACGACACTGCAGCGTCCAGTAGATATGTACTCTAGACCGCATTGCTGGACCGACGGCGAGGACCAGCGAACCCCGAAGTCGAGCCTTTCGTGCTCGCAATATATCACAAGCCGATGGACGGCCCTCCTCGACCGTGTGTCCTCTCCCCTCCGGTGAGCTTCAACCTTCAACCAACATCATCTTCCGGCTTCACCAAATACTTCGTACCAGGAGTAAAGCAGTATTAATATTAATAGTAGACCCACAGGTAAAGCAGCAGTGCCGTATGCACCTTCGTACTCGTACTCGTATCATACCCTACCATGATCCTACCCTATGATACGATCGTCGTCTTCCACTCGAGGGCGGTTCTGGCGAGCACAGCAGCCGAGCAGTCGCAGCAGTTATGTAAAAGTGTCAGCAACAGCAGCAACAGCAGCAGCAGCAGCAGCCCCAGCAGCAGCAGCAGCCCCAGCAGCAGCAGTAGCAACAGCAGCAGCAGCAGCAGCAGCAGCAGCAGCAGCAGCAGCAGCAGCAGTATCTCAACGAGGAAGAGCGAAAAAGATGGCGGCTTCCGTGGACGCCCAGAGCAGAGCAACCTGCGATGAAGCAGCAACCAGCGGCGCACCGTTTGGACAGATTTTCGGCATCGTCTTCGGCTGTTGTACGTACGTATGGTATGTATGATACTGCTGCGCTGGTACCTGTACTGCTGCTGTTCTGCTGCTGCACCGTAGTGCACCGCAGTACCAGCAGCACCAACAAGGAGCACCAGCAGATACGTCGTCTCCTCCTATTTAATTTCACCTTGGTTTACACTCCAAACATCTTGTTTCTGACGCCCAAATGCAGCGCACGCCACTTACGAAGCGAGGGAGGGAGATGTACAGCAGCAGCAGCAGCAGCAGCAGCAGCCAGCAGCAGCAGTAGATGTTGACTACTGCTGTGTTGACTATTGACAATTCATATACAGTTTTGCACATGATAGACCCGGTCATCGACTGGCGTCTCCGGCTGTGCGTTGTTTTGTGGTTGGTACAAGTATAGTACGGTGGGCAGGCAGGCAGGCACAGGTAACATCGAGCAGAAATAGTGGAACCAATCTGAAGAGTGGCTCGAGGGATTCGACAAGCATTTACAGCGCATACCAGGCCGAGAAACAGCAGTACGAGTACGTACTGCTGTAGCGTAGAGCAAGAGCAGAAGGCCTCGCTTCGTCTTTCCCGCAAAATAAACGCGCCTACAGCGATAGCCTAGCCCCTACTGTAGGCCTATCCACGCTATTAATACCAGCAGGCAGTGTCCTGCCGTTCACCCGTTCGCGGCTGCTCATGCTCACGTAGCTGTGGGCGAGACACGGGGGGCAGACGAGTAGACTTGCTCCTTCTCCTTCGCATGCATGCTGGATGCTGGTGTACATTGTGCATCTACTCTGCAGTTCCAGACCTCCGGTGGTGCGCGCTTCCGTCGACAGGAGAATCAACCATGGATTCCGCCGTATATGAATGAAACGCACATAAACGCCTCGCTCAAGTATGATTTTTACGTGCGTACCTGGTACCAGTTAACGGGTACTCGGTACGTATTTATTTCCGTGAGTACATGAGTAGGACGGGAAGCTTGGGGAAAACGGGCCGTCCCACGTCCCTCCCTGCCAGCTATGTATCGATTCAGCAGCGTACGCACCAGTGTAACCATTGTTTGGGTTCTCGAGAGGTTACCGTTTCCCGCGGTGAAGTGCTTATCATACCATGCGATGAACGTAGCCGCGTTGGACTATTACTATTAATATTAATGCCAAGGATCAACGACCCGGCCGTTTCAACCTTGCATGGTACATCGGACAGGTCACCATCTTCTGCTGCAAACCACCTATACAGCAGACCCTGCATTTTGGCGTTACGAGAGGGTGTAAGCGAGTGCCATACCGTACGGATAGACCCCACCCAAGCCAGACATGCGGGCAGGGGCCGTGCGACACAGACCCCACCCGGCAAGCATGATCTACAGCATTCACGTAGCAACAGATCGTGTCGATCGCAGAACGGAGGGATTTATCTGCCCCGAAGTATTGCGATCGTGAAACGGGGATCGATCTATTACGGGGGACCATAGTTAATAGGACCGAATATTGAGAGTAAAAATGGTTACATGTATAGGTTTTTATGTATACCATAGGTCCTATTAACTGATCTGTACAACCTGTTGGTGGAGCCTGCCTGCAGCAGCCGCTGAGACGCCTTGTTTTGATCAACCCAAAACACGGCGGTCCTTTTCGTCAAAGTGGAGGCGAAGCGGTATTATACCCCAGGACCCAGGAACCCCCTGTGCTCCTCTCTTCCTTCTCCTTCGTTATTTCGTGGGTTTTGTTATTGATAATCGTTTCCCCGGTGCATAATTCACTGGGTAGCTTTTTTTTTCATTGTTACCACGTAAATATAGCCATAATATCGTACCAGGCATGCTGTATCTGGCAAATCAGGCTGTGCTCCGTTTACGAGCGATACCTTTTTTTACTACTGCAATACACGGTAACACGTTACGTACATGTACAGCCGGCGCTTGTATACGACATGACTCGTATTGTCGAGCAGAAAGGGTGGAACTCAATGCGAACGTCTTCTTTGGCTTCCAGAGACTTTCCCCCCGCCATTTCGTTCGACCTCCCTCCGGCTTCCGCCTCGCTTCGCGCCCCGCGTTCTGCCCCGCTCTCGTGCGTCTGCACCTCGCTCCAGCAGAAAGAAAAAAAAAACGTCACGAAAACAAATAGGCCGTGTCTAAAGGCGAAAAAAACTGCCTCCGAAAAAAACTCCGGTTGTTTATCATCAGAGAGTTTCTCGAAGATTCGCGGAGGAATCAAGGGAAGGAATTTGTGGTAAACGGGCATTGATTGGGCTGCTTGGGGTCTTTGAAGGGCGGGGGAGGGAGCAGGAGGAGCCGACGACAATCGTATAGCAGCACCGCTCGCTGCCAGCCGTCTCGCGCGGCAGGAGGAAGAGGAGGAGAAGGGCGGAGACAAGAGAAAGGGAGGGGATGGCTATCCACGACAGAACTCAGACTATCAAGAGCGTCCTCATCAACTTGTGGTCGATCGTGAGAAACCTATTTTCGTGAAATTTGAGGCCCGGTCAGAGAGTTGCACTACTCGTACGGTAAATGTTTCAGGGGAAATTACTTGGAACTTGACCTAGGATTATTCCTGCACCCACGCTTCGGGGATACACTCATTATAACACTTTAAATTAAACTCGATTTTCCCCCCGGTATTTTTTTTTTTTACGGTACTCGTATATGCCAGGTGTATAGTATGTATATGCATAGTACATGGGGGGGGGGGGGGAGTGCCACGACGTAGGTTGGAAACATAATTTGTGGACGTTTTCGCATGTTTTTTTTCCCAACACTATTACGGGGGACCATAGTAAATAGAACTAAACATTGATAGTAAAAATATGAATATATATATATATATATGTTTTGTGTGTGTACCGTAGGTCCTATTAACTATGGTCCCCCGTAATATTTGTACGGAAGAACGGCTGGTTGGTTGGTATGTTGGGTTGCGGTTAGGTTTCGCTTTTCGCAGCGCCCGAGCTGATGTTTTTTACGCAATTGTTTATGCGGACTTTTGAGTGCAATGCGGACGTCGAGTGCAGTGCGACGGTTGCCGTACAATGTGACCGTTGAGAGTACACAATACGGCCGTTGAGAGCTGGGGGGGCGGGGGGGGGGGGGCGAAGAGAAATAAAAAGCACGCATGTGTCTACAAAATGTTGAAAAAACACGCGGCACAGCAGTGTCTGACCCGTGACCAGCGCGCATCGTGTTGATGAGTAGTGACTCGGCACCACATGCCTCTTTATCGGGGAAAGCCGGAGGGGAGGCAGCGGCAAGGTCTTGCGCAGTGGCGCGCGCCGTTTTTTCTCTGCCTGAGACATGAGGATCCCCCCCCCCCAAAAAAAAAAGAGAAAGTGATATTTTGTTCAAGTACGTAGTGATGGCGAGGATCCCCCACCCAAAAAGAAAAAGTGCTATTTTGTGCAAGTACGAGTTATGGTAACTTGGGTATTTTTCTCCCTTCAGTCGATTGATAGTGATTGTAGCTTGACGAGCAGCGGGTGGGGATGTATTGCTAAGGTCGTACTCTACGTATGCAACGGATATATTGGGCCGTCCGTTGTTTGTGGATGAAGACGTCGCCAGTAGGTCCTGCGGTGTAATATGGTATCGTTCGTAGACGAAGACATCGGGCTTTCTACACGGTCAGGCCGAACGACCTTCCCCACCGAGTTATCCCGCAGCCCCACCCAAGCGTATGCCTCCAGCCCCCAGTTCCCTCCCCCCGCCACTCCCCCCGCCACTCCCCTCTGACCAGAGCCGCCCCGCGCCGTCCTCGTCTGTTTCCCTCTGGTTGGTGTGACAGCTGACGATATGCCTGCCCATCGCCACGATCGTCAGGGCCGACCTGTTGTGGTGAGCGAGCGCCCCTTGCGGCCACCACACACGGCAGAGACCTGCATCACATCACTTTTGCTCGTGCCTTGTTTTGTTTTTCGCTCTTATTTCGTGCCCCCCCCCGTCCGTCCGCGCCCGTGTTGTTTCATTGGGTTGTTTGATTTTTCGGTTGTTTTTTTTATGTTAAGTTTCTTTCGTTTCTTGTTGTTTTCGGTTGTGTTGATTTTTGTTGTTTGTTGTTTTTCGTTTGTTGTGGGTGTTGGTGTGTGTGTTTTTGTTTTTGTTTTTGTTTTTGTTTCCCCCCCCCCCCCCCGTCTCTTGGCATGTTTTTTTCGGCGATTTTTTTCGTGTTCTGCCGATTAGAACGGCACACGTCGAGGTTTTTGTTTTGTGTATTGCTGCCTCTTCTCTTGTCACGCGACATGTGTGTGTCGGCCTATCTACTACCAGACATCATTTAGTATTACGGGGGACCATAGTTAATAGGACCAAATGTTGTTAGTAAAAATTGTTAAATATATAGTTTTTTTATGTATACCATGGGTCCTATTAACTATGGTCCCCCGTAATAGTACCTATTGGTCTATGTTTCGTGTCTTCTACCGTATGTACAAAAATCAATTCCTTTAAAAGCTGCGATACATGTGCAACAAAAATAGAAAAACAGCGTGGCGAAAATCCGCCTCACAAGCAGTTCTTAGTAGGATGCTGCTGCTCGCCCTTTATATGGGAACTCGCCGAACAACTCACGGCGCTTCGCGCTTGGCGCAAGCAACATCTGCCTGGGTCGGTGAAAACCCGACGTGCTCCATCGCGGCATTGTAGAGATGCGAAGGTTTATGATCATACGACTACGGCCATGTATGACACAAGTACACCCCCCCCCTCCTCCCCGCTGCGCCTCTTCCTCCACCCCGCCCCCCCCCCCCCCCCCCCCCCCCTCGCCCTTCGTCCCCTTCGTCCCGGCCTCTTTTCTTGCCTGGGACGACGCGATGTTTTTTTGCTTCGCTTCCAGGGACTTGGTCATGTGCTGGGCACTCGCCACTTCGATCATGTGAGAGAAGGGAGGAAAGAAGTGTACACACAGAACTTAACTGTAGAAGGTTTGCTTTGGCCCCTTGCTAGTCTCCTTGCTGCTGCTACTGCTGCTGCTGCTGCTGCTGCTGCTGCTGCTGCTGCTGTTGCTGCTGTTGCTGCTGTTGCTGACGATGCTTCTTACTTCCCCCTCTCCTTAGAAGGGCGGTTGCTTGTTTTCGTTTTTTTCGCCGGCAATATATATAAAGCCTTTTTTTGCTACGTACGTACAATACTGCACTGCACACCATCTGAATTATGCGGTTTTTTTTTTGCCTATTCACACCTCTTTTAGTTCCACGTACACTTGTTTGTTCGCGAAACGTTCGTGCATTTGTTTACTACATATGTCACGTTTCCGACGCCGGGATTGTAATACAATTATTAATACGTGGTGCGTGCGATTGTGCTACCTTTGCCGATTTTTGACGCCGCGGGCTGGGCTTTGTAGCTGTTGACGCGTTTTTTTTTTCTCTCTGGCTGTGAAAGCCCTTCGTCGCCTGCGGAGCATTCCGACGGCCAAGCAAGGCACTCGTTGGCTTATTTTCGGCGGTCCGGCTCTTATTATTATTTTTTTTTTTCCGCACACGGTCCATTTGGGTTCACCACTACTCTTACTCGCTCGTTTTCTGCGCCCCCCCCCCCCTCCCCTATGGTCATACAGCTACGGCCATGCACGATAATGAGTACACCCCCCCCCCCCCCCCCCCCGCCTCGTTTGTTTTCTCCGGCGCGCCTTCGATTTTTCCGGTTCGCGTTGTTGCAGGATGTTGGTACCCCCACTTGGATGGATCAGGTGAGGATGGGGTTGCTCACCCTTGTACCAGTATTATGAACATTTTTGTACGATAATGCACGGGTGTGCGTGCGCGCTCAGAGCTCGTTTTTTTGTTTTGATACCAGGTTTGGAGGCGTGTTCGAGCGCTCTCGCGATCAGGTTCGCCTCTCGCTCCGCTTTTTCCTCGTCGTGCTTTGACCGTGCTCTCGCCTGCCCCGACTCCGCGAGGGGGGGGGGGGGGGAGGGGCTCGGCCGTGCTCGCTCCGTGTCCCGGCGCGGGCCTTTTTTTGCTGTTTTTCGCATTTTTTTGTTAAACAAGGACTTGCTGCGTTCTTGACCCGATCCCGCAGATAGTACCGCCTCATTACCGCTGTAGTATATTATCCGTATCAGGGGTAAAACCTCAAAAGGTCGCTGCCGTACGAAGTTTCTCTTTTCGTTGCTGAGCCCCCAGGGCGCGATTAATGCCACCCAGCCCACCTCGATGTGTCTCTGCGCCCCAGAACCTGAAAGACGACGTCTGACACGGCTTTAGTTAGGCTTTTTACGTAATTTTGAAAAAGGCCGCCGAATCTGTGTTTCCCTCTTATTACGGGGGCCCATGGTTAATAGGACCTATGGTATACACAAAAACCTATATATTTGCCTATTTTTTCGAGCAGTGTTTGGTCCTATTTACTTTGGTCCCCCGTGATAGGGTTGTTCCGGTTTATTTCGTTTGTTTCCGTGTTCGTCGCAAGCTCTTTACGGGGGGCCATAGTAAATAGGACCTACGATACACTAAAAAAAAACTACATATTTCCCTATTTTTGCTATTAATAACAATATTTGGTCCTGTTTACTGTGGTCCCCCGTAATACCATTTTTATTTTTTTTGTCGGACAGGCCTCACCCGTACTCAGACTTCACGTGGAACAGGATGAGGAAGACAGAGTGAGGCTCTGAGCAAGACCATGGCGGGAGAAAGAGGGAGAAAGAGGGAGAAAGAGAGAGAGAGGGAGGGAGAAAGAGGGAGAGAGAGAGAGGGAGAGAGAGAGGGAGAGAGGGAGGGAGAGGGACGGAGAGAGAGAGAGAGAGAGATGGACAGGAAGACGGAATGGGGAGAGATAGTGAGAGGTACCAAGAGCGGAAATTCACACGGTTCGCGTGAGCCTCGTCACCTCCCTACTTCCTTCGCTGCCTCCCTCTCTCCCCCCCTCCCCTCCCTCCTCCCCTCCCTCCTCCCTCCTTCCCTCACGGGGCGAGAGGAGGGGAAGGATGGGGGGGTGGGGTCGGCGCAAGCGTGGTGCTCACTCGGACTCGTCGAGTGTTTCACGAAGTACTGGTACGACAGTTTATTTAGTACTTGTAGAAGTACGATACTCACTCGTAGCGGTAGTAGACGAAGGTCGAACAGCGGGTTTTCAGGTGTATGGTGGCCAACACTCGGAACGGACGGATGAATCACAAAGTACTGGTTCAGCAGTGTAGTACAGTACAATAGCATGATACTCGTAGTGTTAGGGGTACGTAGATTTATACCAATTTGTGGGGATGTGGGGATGTGGGGTTTCAAGTGTAAGGCAGCCTCGCGGGACGTTGGGTGTGCACCAAAGAAATAGTACTGGTATGAGGCTACCGGCGACACGACAATGATGACGGCCACAAGGGGGTGGCGAAACTGAAAACCGCGTGTACATGCGTACGTGCGAACGTAGACCCAACGAGATGAGGATTGTTGCTGGTTTCTTGTTTTTGCTCCAGGGTGTTGTTGTCCTTTTTTCGCCTGTTGATTGTTTCTGCGCGATCATTTGAGCTGTCTTTTTTAGCCACAGTGCGTGTAAAGATGTTGCGTTTGGCTGCATGGTGCCAGTTTCCCCTCCGAGGCTACGCAGTAGGCAGGGAAGGGGTGGACTCGACCCATTGCAGGGTTTTAATTGTAGTGTCAGCTCTCTCTCGCCGGCGCTGCTTCCTGGCGTGGGAGGGGCAGGTGGGGGGAGGTGGGAGGGGCAGTGGAAGGGTGTCTAGTTTTGCTGTCCGGTGTGCAATGCATGGCTCTATCTGAAACACTATTACACGTTTTTTTTTTTTCCGGGCATGGATACCTTGAAGAGCGAGAATCCCCGTGTTTGTGTGTGATAGGTGAGCTGCTCGCTATACACACTTGGAATACATACCAGGTATGATACAGACAGGAAGGGCTTGGGTATCTGAGTGTGCATCGCCTTGGACACGGGTAGGGGTTTACTTGACGACGTTGCGGTGTTGGCGCCTCACCTGGCCTAAGGTAGCGGCGCGCCTCTGCTTCATCTGCTGCACCCCCGTTGTGGAACCAGGCGACAAGCACGTTGATTACGATTGTTACGGCAGTCGTATCACCATGCGATGAACCCCTCGACTGTCACCCGGGGAGTCTTGCAATGTTCGTTTAGATCGGAGGGCGCGTGCACACGCCGACACGCGCCGACACACGCCGACTGTTTTGCTTACCGCGGAGATCAACCCATCAACCAATCGCACATTCTCAAGTGCCACCACTTTATGCGTACCAGGGCGCATACAGCTACGATCTATCATAATATGGGTTGCGTGGGGTGAACGAGTAGATCGGCCGTTTGCATGCTGCGCTCCTGCTTTTTGGTTCGTTTTTGTTGCTCGTAGGCAACCAGTCGTTTTCGCAAGGAGCAAGGACACCAGCACGGCGACGCTTCAGGAAGAGACATGCGGCCTTTGTCCCCCCCCCCCCCCCCCCCAGAGTCTGCTGGGTGGGGGGTGATACCTGAAACTCGGGGCGTTTCGTTTTTTTTTTGTTGTTGTCTCGTTCCCTCGATCTTCACGCTCCAGGCTCTCCTGACAAGACCTTCGTATGCTTCCCTCCCCCTCAAGAAACCCCCAAAAACATTGACGTCCGTAGCGTGACGGATATCGATAGCTCTGAAACACACGATCGATCATGGAACCATGATCATTTCATCACGTTTCGATCAGCATCAGCACGACCCACTTCCTCGTCACCCCACGAAAGTTCTCGTCATGGCCGCCACAGTGATCATCACCACTCCCCCACTGCAGCTGTACCGTCCTTCACGCTTCGATGGGACCGAGCGTGCGGGAAACATAATAACAAAAAAGGCAGCATCATCATCATCACACAAGATACAGCCCCTTCTCCAGCCTCTCTCTCTCGCTCTCTCTCTCATGCGTCCCCCCGGCGGTCTAACCCTTCGCGCTTGACGGAGAGGCGAGCTCTAAACCTATGACCTTACACCATAGCTTGACGAAGAGAAGAGGGCAAGCGCGAGAGGCGCGCGCTCTGGTCAGCCTGTTCAAAAGGGAGAGACAGACGGACCGCTCACGCGCGGCATGTACAGCCCGGCGGGGTGGTGTCGTACGGCGATCGATATGATCCGGCGGCGGCGGCGGCGATGGCGGAAGGAGATCAAAAACGTCTCCTTCCGAGAGCCCTCTTTTTCTCCCTCCGTTGATAGTACCAGGGCGCGTAAGGGGAGAGCAGTCCTACTATTACTGCAAGTATGTCATAAGGGTTACCTTGGGCTGGGTAATCGATCGGTCTTTTACCCCTATTATAGCTCAGTAGGTAACACCTTCACATTTGACGTCGTCCAGGTCACGGGTTCGAACCTCACTTCGAACGTTTCTTTTACAGAAAACGCTTGCGCGTGCACACCTAAAAACACATCTCCCTGGTTCCCCAGGTAATGAAACGAAGCGGGTAGGTCAGCGTGTGGACGTACGTATACGGTTCCGACGCCCCAAAGATCCCGCCGTTTAGAGCGGGGGGGGGGTGTTATAAGGATTACCTTGGGCTGGGTAATCGATCGATCTTTTACCCCTATAGCTCAGTAGGTAACACCTTCACAAGTACCAGTACTCACGCGTGTGTATACCAGGGTACGGGGGATGTCGCGATAGCATGGAGGTGCACCAGGGGCACAACACGAAGAAAAATAGAAAGAAAAAAAAAGAAAAAGAAAAACGGAGCCTTACACATGAGGGGAGTAAGCCATCGCCACGCCCGTATAAGGGCGCAGCAATTAGGTGATCAGCATGCAAAGGGGTGTGACAAATCCTCAACATGTACCAGGGAACATACGGCAGCTCCTCAGTTTAAAACAGGGTGGTCCAAGAGAAGTCCTCAATAAATGTCGGCGTATGTACGATGAATCCTCAACATACATATCAGGGTATTCCAGAGATTTTATCGGAACATACCAGGGCATATACAAGAGGCAGTGGCGGGGGGGGGGGGGCGTACTGCTTGCCTTAGTAATTCGACCATGGACCACGCATTCCTTTCGAGACGGAGCAGGGGAGCGAGTGGGGGGGCGTTTTGCCTTAACCATTAGGCCATTATTGACCACACATCCCTTTAGAGACGGAGCAGGGGGGGGTGTACCCCACACGACGAGCTCATTTTCCACCCTCGGTACCCAGGTATATGAGAGAAGAAGGGGGGGGGGCGTACTCATTTGTTGCTTGCCTTAGTCATTTGACCATTGACCACGCATCCCTTTCGAGACGGAGAGCGGGGGGGGGGGGGGGGGGGGGATTAAACGCTTGTCGTCATTCTCCGGCATCAGTATCAGAGGTGTACAAGAGGGAGCAGGGGAAAATGTTAACCAAGTCCGGGGTAGGGGGGTCACTTAGAGGCATTTTTGTTTTCAGCCGCGCGGAGCCCTCGGCCGAGTGACTATACACCCCAAACTATTCGCAGCCTCAAGATTTACGCCTTTCGGTTTCGCGATGCGTGCGCGCACCGCCATGGGATTGTGTGTCATGCTTGCGCCAACAATTGCTTTGAGTGAGGTACACACAGGACGGCTGAAATGAAAATGAGGGTAGCCTACCGCAGCAGCAGTCTGGGCGAACGCTCCCATTAAATCCTCCTCGGTGTATAACAGAACATGAATAGAAAAATCAAACACCGTTTTCATCCCCCTCTCTTAGTAATATACCCGAATTCATGCAAGAGAGGAAAAGGGGGGTACTGTACTGTACGTGTTACGATCGGAGGTCGGGATTCCGACGACGCCACTTGTTACGATCAGAGGTCGGGACACTTTGTATCCCTGGGCAGGTTCGCCTATGAAGTCGGTACTCGTTGGTACTCACGTGCGTTTTTTGTTCAGAGATAGAAGAAGAAGAGCTGCTTTCTTCCTTTCGTGCACGCGGAGACTGGGGGCCAAGTTCGTGTCTCGCTGGGAAAAACCCCTGGTTTTTCATCTAAGATACTCGTACGCCTCCCAAGTACTACAAATACGATCCCAATACTTGAACCCAGGTATTTACCGGGCTTCCAGCCTCATACGAGGCAGAATAATAACACACGGGACCAACGCTCCGAACCTTTCTCATTCCCCCTCCACTCATTGGGTAAATCGATAAAAACGTGACAAATGATCCCCCCTCAGTATGCTGGTAATAACCAAGAGGATGATGAGAAGAGACAAAAAAAGAGAAAAAAACGAAAAACGAAACGCTCTCATCTTCCTTGCTTGAAAAAAATAAGCGAGATCGAGAGTGAGAAGGGGCGAAAAATTCGGAACCTTGCGCACCTAGAACGGACAAATTAATCCATACCACTGTCCCTAAATATGAGGATATTTTGAATTTAATATTAGTACATACATATCCTCTATATTTCGGGACATAAATGGTGAGTCGTTCCCATCGTTCATGATCTACGTCGCCCTTTCGAGGCAGATATATAATCTATATTCCCGATCATGCATGATCTCTACTACGGTACATAGCTCATGCTACCGCGTGAAGCCCGCATAACCTGCACGATCTAGCACATATTTCCTGGGTTGGATGATCTGTACTACCGGTGCTACGCAGATCCTGCACAACCTTCAACAACGACAGGTGAGGAACTAGATCATCTACTGTAGATAGATAGATAGATAGATCATGATCTGTCAGTGGTGTGAAACCTTCGGGTCATATTCTGCCTCCTCCGTATGAAGAGAGGGAAATGGGACGAACACTCCCAAAAAATATCAAAACTTTTCCACCGTCCTTGTGCATGCAAACTACTCCACCTCCTCCCTCCCTCCTTCCCTCCTTCCCCCCCCCTCCCCGCCCCCCCCCACCGCCTCCTCCCCAAGATGTGTCTATTCACTGTCATGATGCTGACTGCTCGGCGCTGTGGTCGCTGCTGAGGCTAAGCGGCTGGGTTTCTCCACACACAGGCACCATACACGCCCACCACCGAACCCTGCGCTTCCCACTACTATGATGCCGCAGATTTATCTTTTGAAAACGTAAAATCGAAACACACAGCAGAGAACCAACCTGCTGCCGCAAACACAGATCGTCTCCTGGCAGAATTTCGTTTTTGTTGTTGTTGTTGTTGTCTGCTCAACGAAGCCCAGCAGTAAAACAAAACCTGCGCTGCCGCTGCCAAAAAAAAAAACCATCGGCATGGGGCATTCTGCGGCTTTGGTACAGCGCAAGCCATACCTTGGACAGCCGTGTGCAGCAGCAGCAGCAGCAGTAGAGCAGGATACGTTGGAGTAGCCGTAGTTGTAGCAGGCGAAGCAGTAGGAGGAGGGGGAGTGGCACTAGGAGGAGGAGGAGGAGGAGGAGGAGGAGGAGGAGGAGGAGGAGCGGCAGTAGTAGGGAAAGGTTGGGCGGTAGTACTATCAATAATAGCAGCAGTAGGAGTAGACCTAGTAGTAGCGGTAGTAGTAGCAGGAGTAGGAGGATGCGCCCCCCCCCCCCCCCCCCCCGCCCCCCCGTCTACACCGTCCCTACCTCGACTCTTGACACCATCGCCAGCCATTCACACACGAGGTAGTTACATAGTATTCCCATTGCTGTCTCTGGAAAAGGCCACATGAACAGAAAAACAACACAAAAAAAAAAAAAAAACATTCGAAGCCGTCATCCATATGCAAGAAAGTCCGCCTCATAAGCGGTTCTTAGCAGGATGTAGCTCATCACCCTTCATGCGACTCGCCGAACACCCCACGGCGCTTCACGCTTGAAGCAAGTAATGTCTGCCTCGTCGGTGCGAAAACCTGGCGTGTTCCGTCCCGGCGTTGCAGGGCTGCGAGGGTCTACGGTCATACGACTACGGCCTTGCATGACACAAGTACACCCCACCACTCGTCTGCCCCCACACGTGAGCCATCCGTCCACGATACCATCCCCTACCGGGCGAGCGCGGTATCTCTAGCAAACGTCACGCCCATTAAAATACTCCAGCGGGTCTTGCCTTGAAAGTGTGGCTTATATTTCTCATCAATCCCCCTTACGACTGACAAGAGTTTGATTCATTCTAGCTCGTCTTGAGGCGCGAAAATCTCAAGCGCGACATCAACACACCCACACACGAAACCACCCACCCGCCAAAATTCAATCCAGTCCAATCCAAACCCACCCCACTCCACACGCCTAACCTACCCCCAATCTCTATCAGCTCGTCTTAAGCGTGAGCTTGATCCCCATGCCCGCGAGCTCATTCGCTAGGTACCTGAAAACGTACGGCATCGCCACAGCAACCACCTTCCCACCCTCCCCTCCCCCCTCCCCACAGCCTCCCTCGCCAGCCACCGAACACGTAATACAGCGCATCCCGCTGCCCCCCCCCCCTCCCCCTCCCCCTCCCCCTCCCCCGGCTCCCCCCCCTCCCACACCACCACCTTCCCGGGCCACCGCCGCGGCCGCCGCGGCGCTTTGCCCCGCGGTCGCCACCGCCCCTCTCCGGGCGGAGGTCGAAACGAGCGAGCCGCAGGTCGAGCAGACGTGGGCTACGTGTCTGTCCGAGCAGTTCATGAGGCGGTCGTGGAGGAGGAAGGCCGCCCCGTGGCTCAGCAGCGCGTCTCGCTCCATCTCTCCCAGCCTGACGCCTCCCTTGTTCTTTCGCCCCTTGATGGGCTGCCGCGTCAGCTGGTTCACCGGCCCCGTTGCTCGTACCTGAGGGTAGAGGGGAGGGGAAGCGGAAGGGGAGGGGAAGAGGGGGGGTGGTGGGGGGGGGGGGGGGGGGGAGGGAAGGGGAAGGCGGAGGAGGTGAGGGGGGGGGGGGAAGGAGAGGGGGGGGGGGGGGTAGCAATCAAGGTGGTGGAGTAACTGCAATCAACCGAGGGAGGGAGGGAGGGAGGGAGGGAGGAAGAGAGCGGGGGGGGGGGGGTGTACTCGATAGGAGAGATGTACTCCATATCATGCATGGCCGTAGTCGTATGACCATAGACCCTCGCAGACCCTCGCATCTCTACAATGCCGAGACGGAGCATGTCGGGTTTTCGCCGACCAGGCAGACGTTGCTTGAACCAAGCGCGAAGCGCCGTGAGGTGCCCGGCGAGTCGCATGAAGGGTGAGCTGCATCCTACTAAGAACCGCTTGTGAGGCGGACTCGCATATGGATGACAGCTTCAATGAGTCAATTTAATTTCCGGTATAGCCTCTTCCAGCGGGGGGGGGGGGAAGAGACGACAACATTCTCTTCACCGGTGTACCGAGAAGCCAAGAAAGCACCGCCTCACGAGATGGAGCGTAACGTTCCTTCCGGTGGTGCGGAACGCGACAGTACCAACCACAGCAGGAAACACCCCTCTTCCCCCCTCTCAGTCTCTCAGTCTCTAATTATCTCTCCCTCTAAACCCCCCCCCCCTTCTTTCTCCCTCCCTCTCCCTCTCATGGTCTCTCCTCCTACCTCTCTCTCTCTCTACCTCTCCCTCCCCCTCTCTCTCTCTCCCTCTGGACGCAGACCGCACCTGGGACTTATCGGAGACCATGTGCCGCAGACGCTGGTAGTAGACGAGCCCGATGAAGATGTCGGCGTGCATCACCGTGCCGGTTACCCCGCTGTACAGGGGCTCAGACCCGTGGTACGCGTACCTGCGGTAAAAAAAACGGTGAAGAAAAAAACAAGACAAAAAAACACACACACACACACATACACAAGCGCAGCAGACACAAACGTTTGACAGTTTCAGATTATACAAAAACAAACACACACACACACCTGTTACATACGAAGAAGCCCAAATCCCCCCACGGTACCGGTATAGGTTCCTGAACAACAAACTAACCCATAAATAATAAGAACATAAAAGCTCAACTTTTTTTTTTGGGGGGGGGGACGCTAAAAAACTTGGAACAAGAAAACGTGTTCGAGCGGCGGACGCTACACTAGACCCCACATATCAGCCTACGCTCAAGGTTTTGTTGAAGGGTGGTTGGTGCGTGTCACAGCAAGGCGCTACTGATAAGGCTTGCTCAGACTAGGTGCTTCTTGTCGACGAGGGAGGTCCCGCACTGCAACGCTATATAGACCATAATATTACGGGGGGCCATAGTGAATAGGACCAAATGTTGTCAGTAAAAAATGATAAAATATACCTGGTATGGGTTTCTATGTATACCATAGGTCTTATGAACTATGGTCCCCCGTAACAGTAGAGTTATAAACAATACCAGGCAGTAACGCGTCCGTCATTCTAGTAATAGTGCTACAGAGGTAGGCGGTCGTGGTGTGGGACAGATGTCGCTTGAACGGGCGGCGCGCGCGCGCGGGGGGGGGGGGGGGGGGGGGGGGGGGGGAACGGCGGCGGCGGCGGCGCTGGTGCCGGCGCGAAGATTGGAGAGCCATGCCCTTGTAGGGGTGGCAGCATATATTTTTAGCTCCTCACGTGGGGAGTTCAATACCAATCCTCGTCCGCTCAATGCAGACAAGATTTCTATGCGCCAGTCCAAAAAACAACCACCAGGTACACTAGTAGTGATTATCGTACCAGCCGGTGGCTACTCGCTGCTGGAGGAGTTCAACTGGTCATGAATTTTTGCCTCAGAAGGCAAAAGTGTGTAACCCCTACCGTGGGACGAGTCTGAACGTGTTGCATATTGTTAGCATAGAACGGTCGGTCTCAGTTTGTTTATACCTGGTACCAGATGTGTTTTTTTTTTTGTGTGTCTACTATTTTTCATCTCGTTTGTTTTGTTGTTCCCACTGTTTTCTCATTTCGCTCCTTTGTATTGTTTGTTTCATGTACGCGATGTATTCATCTCGTTTTTCTCTTTTTTTTTTTCGATTCGCTTCCTCATTTTGGTTTCCACACCTCGATGTGTTTTACTTTGTAGCTCTTGCTTCATCTACTTTTCATTTCGTTGTTCTGCTCCTGGACTGCCCAAAACACCTCCGCTAACGGCGTGCCCTTGTCATCACTGTAACGTGACCCCCCTTCCACCCCCTGCCCCCCCCCCCCCCCCCCCCCCGCCCGTTCGGCGCTGGCATCCACCTGCAAGAGAGTACGCACAATGTGCCGAAGCCCGCCCCACAAGCCATCCTTAGTATTAATAGTAAGCCGCTCATCCTTCATGCGACTCGTCGAACACCTCACGGCGTCTCACGAGCGGTGCAAGCACTCTTCTGTCTGCCTGGTCGGTGAAAACCCGACGTGTTCCGTCCAGGCATTGTACGTAGGCATGCGAGGGCCTATGGTCATACGACTACGGCCACGCATGATAATGAGTACCCCCCCCCCCCCGCCCCCCCCACGGGCATACGACTACGGCCATGCATGAGATCGAGTACATCTCTCCTATCGAGTACACCCCCCCCATGGTCAAATTACCAAGGTAAGCGACAACGAATGAGTACCCCCCCCCCCCCCCTCAATTTCCCCTGCTCACAATAACTGAACACTTCAAAGGTATGCGGAAGAGAGAAACGTTCTACCACTAGTGAAACATGAACAATGCTATTATGGTTATGTTGGAACGGTTGATTAGCGGTTTTTAGTGCACACAAAGACGTACCCGGCGGCGCGCAGCTGCTCCCCAAAGTGATCGATCACTCGGTCTTGCTCGTGGAATGCGAACGGAGTCGCGTCCTGTTGTTACGGGGGGGCATACCAGGTAGTAAACAGGACGAAAAATTCTTCGTAAAAATAGCGAAATATATAGGTTTTTGTGGGTACCGTAGGTCCTATTTAGTATGGCCCCCCCGGAATAGCAGTATGTAGAGGGAACACGAAAACAAAAACGAGACGCCAATAAAAATGTAAATATATTGACGGGGGGAGGGAGGAGGAGCCATTAACAAATACTCGTGGCTCATCGTAACACCAAAGGTTAATCATTGCTATCCTTACTGCTATTAATATTAATGGTACGCGTCACGAGGGGACATATCACAGTAACCAGAACCAAACCAACCATGGTAGGCCAACATAGGGGACCATGTGGGGCTGGGCACCGGCTGACTCAAGCCAGCAGCGATAACACTGCCGTCAAAGTCAATCAGCATACTGGGTCGCAGCAGTATAGTGCTGTCTCCCCTCTTTTCCTCTCTCCTCCTTCAGAAACGCAGTTGGCAGGTTTCCGTACTATAATATGGCGTGTTTCTTGGGCGTACGAGGTACGTACTATAAAACTACCGGCGAGTGTACTGGCCACCGGGCCAATCAGTAGATTTACTACTTCCAGTTACATACTGCGCAAGTGCCCAGCCCTAGGAATATCACTCCGCCCCCGAATATAAGGAGCATTTGTATTAAATATGAGTATACAAATGGTGCCTATATTTCGGGACAGATCGGTACCTGATTTTCGGGACCATCGTGGGCTCTATTGATAATTGCTACCAGGTATGGCCGCCCGTAAATAGAATTAGCCGACTGTAGAGTGAATTGCATATTCTCTTAAAAACATATTTCACCTGAAACGTGCCGTGCATCGCACCGCTCTTGCCCGCCATGGACTCGATGAGCATCCCAATAGTCTGGCCAATCAACGAGCGGTGGGAACGAACCGGCACATAATTATCAGCGGACGATTTGATTTCAATTGACCCCCTTTCATTTTGTTTTCGTTCGCTGCAAGTCTGTTTTCGGCGGGTGATGGATACCTGGTACACGGCATAGGTATTTTATTACGGGGGACCATAGTAAATAGGACCAAACATTGTTGGTAAAAATGTCGAAATATATAGGTTTTTGTGTGTACCGTAGGTCCTATTTAATACGGTCCCCCGTAATAGATATGCAGATCAGCAGCAGCTTTATGTGCAGACTATATATAGACTACTGTACGTACCCGTTTTTTTTTTCACTGTGGGTTCCCCCCACCCCTTCCCCTGACTTGTTCAGACAGCAGTAAGGAGAGGAGAGGGATAAGGCGGATCGTGAACCGAACCAAGAACAATCCTGAAAAAAAAAGCGGTGCTTTTGTTCACGAGCGAGCATCAGCCGCCTTCGGCTCATACTGCTGTAGCTTGCGTTTGTGAAGAGCTGGTCTTGATGGCAGCAGCTATAAAATACGTGTCCTCGCTTGTTTTTATCGCGTGCTTGGCCAGAACCAAGTGGATACGATACGGCAGAACGGCACCACGGTGGCAAACGGACAGCAGTAATAGCCAACACCACTATCCATCCCCCAAGCAACGTTCACCTGGTCGGCCAAAACCCGACGTCGCTCCGTGCCGGCATCGCAGGGATGGGAGGGGTCCATGGTCATCAGACTTACGGCCATGCATCACATGACATGAGGGCGCTCCCCGCCCCCACCCCCATCGTTCCCACCCACCAAACATACAAACTCCACCCGAAGAGCTCTCTCACCATGCGCGAGGGGAAGGCGTGGGGGTTGATGATGACGTCCGGCGACATCCCCGTCTCGGTGAAGGGCATGTCCTCCGTCGGCCACAGAATGGACATCACCCCCTTCTGCCCGTGCCGCGACGAGAACTTGTCCCCGATCACGGGGTTTCGAGGAAAGCGAAGCGTTACGCTCGCGCGGGAGAGCGGGGCCCGGTCCACACCCTCTCGCCCCAGCGCTCGGACGGTCTCCACGCAAGCCCTCTCCGACTCTTTGTGCTGCGCGGAGGCCGGTCGTGAGGTACAGGGGACGGGGAGGCGCGGGGGGGGGGGGAAGGGGGGGGAGGGAAGATAATGAGGGGATGGTCTTTCACCCTTCCAAGTCTCAACAAAAACGTCTAATATGTCTATATGGTTCATCTCCTTGACTCCCAACAACGGCCACATTTTCTGTACCAAACATCCCACCTCCCCAACTCCTGACAGCGACTACTTTTCTTCCTTCAACCTCCACCTTCCCCATCCCCCAAGAACGGCTATATATTTCTTCCCCTCTTTTTTTTTTTTTGCGCCCTCCCCAACCCCCACCAACGGCTGTATTTCAAGTATATATATCAACATATACCAGATATGCAGTACGAGTACAATATACTAACATATACCAGGCAGTACACATCACTTGGTGCCAGATACGCAGCATATAAAAATATGTTTTTACCTCCCCAACCGTGCGGGTGGGCGGGAAAAAAACCACAACGGTATCGGCAGCGAGCAGTGTCGTGCTCTCCTCGTGCACCTATCACGGCAAGCTAGAAGGGGGCACGCCCTTCCCTTCTCTCTGCCTCTGAACAAATGAAGCCATTTAATTTCCGTCGGTAGAGACCATGACTACTAAAAATTAATGCCGTCGGTTGTGAACAAAACAGGCAAATTAAGCCATTTAATTTCCGTCGGTAGAGACCATGACTACTGATAATTAATTTCCGTCGGTTGTGAACAAAACAGGCAAATTAAGCCATTTAATTTCCGTCGGTAGAGACCATGACTACTAATAATTAATGCCGTCGGTTGTGAACAAAACAGGCATCTCACGTGAACTGAAGAGATACTACGCATAAAAATATGTTTTTTACCTTCCCGACCGTGACCTTTCCAGTAAGCTCGTCCACCACGCAGTACAACGGATCTCCCGGCTCCACCCACGACCCCACCACCGGCAGCCCGTCCCATCCCAGACTCTCGTGCAGCTTGGCCGCGCCCCCCCCGCCCCCCCCCCTCCCCCCCGGATCCCGACTTCACGTTGCAGAAATTTAAGCGCGCCACCGTGGCCGTGCTCGCCGATTTTCCGGCGATGTCTTGGAGATCTATCGCAAAGGTTTTCAAAACCGAGGCGTGTCCGAACCCACTGGTAAGCGGTAGGGAGGGGGGGGGGGGGGGGTAAGGGTGTGGGGTGATTGGGGGCTACATACATCTGACTCTAAATTTCAAGTAATTTGTCCCAAAAACGGGAGTGCCGTTTTCATAAACGGGATACATTCTGGACGGAAATATAATAAACACTTCGTCTTGATAATCATGTCCAAACGCTCCTAATATGTACGCCCACAGTGGTACTTGAGGGGGGATGGGGGGGGGCCGAGAGTGATGAGGGGGGGAGGGGAGGCCCGAGAGTGACAAGGGGGGGGAGGAGGGGGGGGGGTTGGCTCGAGAAGGCTAAGTGTGCGCACGTACCACTACTGTTTGCATTTTTAGTCGCTTTGTTTCATTTTCAAGGTGGTGCTTCGTATGTGCCCTCAGGCGAAACTCGATTGGCTGGCGGGTAAAAGGGGCTCAGGAGAGTTTGGGCGGGGGGGGGAAGGCGCACGCGCGGGCGGAAGGGGCGGGGCGGTCAAGTCGGTGCAGGCTTGCGGGGGGTCGCGACAAACGCGAGACACGACACGCCAAGCCACGACCATTCCGTAATTCCACCGGGTACTCGGTGCATAGGCTACACACACGCATACAATGGATATCACCGGGTGTGGACCTTTATACGCATGGACGGAGCTGTCAAGAGAACCATTGACAGCAGCCACAGTAGTAGGCGGCGCTATCATATTATAGTACATTAGGGCATCAATATAGCTATCAATAGGCTACAGCACTAAAGTAGACAGCGCCAATAACGGAGTAACAGATCCATAGCCCGACCCCACCCCAATTCCATCCCAACGGTGGCCGGTGTGCCGAGATAACTATTAATAGAGAGGTTTACTGGGCTTACCGCTCGAAGCTGCTCTATTAATAGCTACAGTAGACGGAACTATTAATAGCGCTATTCATGGCTACAGCAGACGAAATTCATCAATGTACCCATCAATAGGCTACAGCACTAGACGGCGCCAATGACAGATCTATATAGCCCACCCCCACCCTAATTCCATCCCAATAGTGGCCGGTGTGCCGAGATAACTACAGAGGTTTACTGCTGGACCTACCGCTCGAAGCTGCTCTTGTTGAGGATCATGGCGTCTTCCATGTCGAACCCGGTGTACGAGATCACCGCCACCACAGCGTTGGTCCCCTGAAAATGGTTGCCACGGACCGGAAACGCCCGCCGACACACGCAACAGCGACATCGCGGAAAACACGCAGAACAACAAAACGAAAAACGGGGGGGGGGGGGGGGGGACTACATGGTTAGTGGGATGGTGACATGATTGACCGCGCGGTGGGTGTTGTGGTCGATGCCATCGTGACATCGTTGGTGGCAACGGGGGGTGGTTACACGATTGACGACATGGGGTGATAACGTAATTGACGACATGGTCGATGACACGGTAAAAAAAACGCGGTCGATGAAATGGTCGACGGCATGGCGAAAAAACGTGGTCGATGGCATGGCCGATGGCATGGGCTGATTTTCCCTTCGTAAGGGTTGAAAACACGGTTGATTCTTATCGTCAGATGGTTGATGAGACGATTTTTTAAAAATCGTCAGATGATTGATGACATGATTGGTTTCATCGCCACATGGTTGATGTCATTGTCGATGGCATGGTTGATTTTCCCGTCCCATGGTTGATGACATGGTTGATTTTTCTCGTAAACACAGTTGATGTCAAGGTCGACGGCATGCTTGATTTGTATCGTCACACGGTCGATAGCATAGTTGACGACAATGGTTGACGACACGGTGAATGGCATGGTTGACGGGTGACATTGGTCGATATCACGGGGTCGGATGAACTTGATCTCGATGGGAATGGTTCGTCGTCACCTGCGGGTAGTCGTCCAGCTGGAACTCGGCGTGCCTTCGCGTCTGCACTATAGCCGCCTGAGGGAACAACACCTGAAAAAAAAACGAAAATGAAAACGAAAACGAAACAACTAAAGCAGTAGAAAACAAAATACACCTGGTATGTCAACATGAGAAACGACTAGAGCGACAGCAGTAGCAACGAAAAATCACAACGCAAAACACCCCCCAAAAAAAAAAAAAAAAACCATTAACAGACGGCAGGAGGCTGCATGCACGAACCGACAGTTACAAAAGAGGCGTTGGAAACCAGTAACATGGAATTTGTCGTTTTGCTTGCGCCGTGTTCATGCGGCGGCGGCGGCGGCGTGTGTGTGTATTCGTGTGTGTCACAGGGAAGCTCCGCCTGCTGGCCGGCTGGTTTGTTGCTTGGTTCGGTTGATCGATTTTGATTGGTTGGTTGATTGACGATACGTGCGTTGACGAGGTACAATTACTCGATGCACTGGTTCTGATTTATTCATAATAGATAAATGTGCCGATTTTCTTTCGCTGGTCTTCACTTCACGCCTTTCGCTTCTGAAAATTTCAACGGCTGGTGGGCCTTCCATTTTTTTGAGCTGCACAAAAACATCACCGGGATTTTACCTCGCGTCAGTCACCCCATATCCGAATGCCTCACTACATTGAAAACCTTGTAAACTCTAACAGACATCTGCAGACGACTCGTTCGCCGAGCCTCGTTGTTTTGTTTCGATCGAGCCCTTCACAACAAGCAAAACTTGGGACAGCACCGTCTCCCTCGAAGGATGTGGAAGCTGTCTGAAATCTTGGAGTAGTACCAGGCACGCATTGATTGTACTCCTGGCGTTGTACGGGTAGCTTGTGTGCATGTGTCGACTCCGTAAGACACGAGCCGAACCACGCTCACACCAAAGAAGCATCAGGTAACCATAACTCTCATCGCCTGCGTAGAACCTACATGTATACGAGTACGAGAAAAAAAGCTACCATATATATATATATATATTATATATATATATATATAACCCGCAGAAAAAAGGAAGGAAGGAAGGAAGGAAGAAAGGGGCGTCCAAATGCGATGTGAAACGTACTGGGTACGAAAAAAAACCATAAAAAAACAAAACAAAACAAAACAAAACGAAACGGAACAAAACACACAATAAAATCAAGACAAAAATCCAAGGCATTGTTTATCATAGTCTGGCTAGCACACTTTTTCTACCCTTGCCAGCGGCCGCACAACAGCATGTCTTCTCTCGCCCCTGACCTACTGTAACAGGAACACGTTTCTTCCTGCCTTCTACTACCTTCTATAACCACAACTCGGACCGATACATTATCTACAGATAGATCATCTACAGGTAAATCACCTGCACATAGATAATCTATTTACGGGGGACCACAGTAAATGGGACCATATATTGTTAGTAAAAATAGGTAAATATATAGGTTTTTGTATCTACCGTAGGTCCTATTTACTATGGTCCCCCGTAATAGATCATACCGGGTATACAGATACAGTAGATCATCTATTAATAGATCATCTACAGATACATCATCTAGATTATCTACAGATAGATTAGATAGATCATACTTGTACAGAAGCATCTACAGATAGAATATCTAGATCCTATAGATTATCTACAGATATATAAAATAGATCATCTACAGATAGATAATATAGATCATGTACAGATACACGATGTTGATCCTATACATCATCTACAAATAGATCGTCAATAGATAGATCATACCTGGTATATATCATAACCTGCCGTTACGAGATGTTGTACGGGATTGATTCCGTGTAGTACAGATCTAAACAACCCGGGAAACATGTCCCACAGATCCTGCAGACCCTACATACGCCTCCCACCCGACAACAAGATATACTGTAGATCCTACTGTACGGATCAGGAGCATATCTGCCGTCAAAGGTCAATTCTAGATCGCCAAGTGGAAATCGGTGATCTAACCTGTCCGAGGGGCGGGAAAGGGTTTTGCCCTCGCATTAGGTTTGGCGTGTTTTCTATCAGCGCGCGTCGAATTGGAACTACCACGGTACTGCGCTCTTATCGGACTCGCCTTGTACATTTTGTTGTCGATGCGATGGGGGGTCATGGAGTGCGCCGGCGTGCCCATGGTCTGCTTCCCCATTTGGCACTGTGACCAAACAAAACGAAAACAATGGACACACACAAGCATGAACAAAGAGGCGCGAGGACACACAAGTGACAACAGGGCACGAAAGGGTTGTTAGAGCGGATGCCATCCTCAACACCGGGGACGCACGGCAAAACGAGCCGTAGTAGGGCCATCTCTCGTGCGAAACCATTGCGAGGAGGGGGAGTGTCGGCACTAAACCGAAGCAACGCAGAGAAAAGTAAACCGAAGAAGCCGGCGCTGGTGCTCACCATCACCGCTGGTGCTGCTGCTGCTGTTGTCGTCGCCGCCGCTGCTGCTTACTGCTACTGCTACTACTACTACTACTACTACTACTACTACTACTACTACTACTACTACTACTACTACCACTACTACTACTACTACTACTACTACTACTACTACTACTACTACTACTACTACTACTACTACTACTACTACTACTACTACTACTACTACTACTACTACTACCACTACTACTACTACTACTACTACTACTACTACTACTACTACTACTACCACTACTACTACTACTACTACTACTACTACTACTACTACTACTACTACTACTACTACTACTACTACTACTACTACTACCACTACTACTACTACTACTACTACTACTACTACTGCCACCGCTGGCGCCACCGCTACCGGCGCTCCTTCAGCGGAGACACGAAACAGACCTCCCCTACCAAGCAACAAAGATGCTACAAAAGCAATACAGGAGACCGCTCTTATGGGGCGCGTCAAGGTCTCTATTGCCCCTATGACCCTTTTAGAACCGCAGTCCCGTTTTGGGGACGAACTACTTAGGATTAGACTGGTTTGTCCCCTAACTGGGACTGCAGTTTTGCCCTATCAATAAAAGGGTTCAAAATACGAAGCCCTTTGGGATTTCAGAGGCAACATTTTTTTCTCGAAAAAACAAAATTGCCGATTACAGCAAAAATGGTCACTGCGTTTTTGTGGGGGGTAATGACAACGGGTGTCCAAGTGACAACGCAGGGAGTCAGTTAAGTTGTAGGGCACACGGGGCACCATCATCCCCCTTACCCGCAAAAGCTGGGCGCTCACGCCGTGCCCACAGACGGTTGTAGGGCACACTTAATTGATCGTTTGTTGACAACCCCTCAGAGATGAAGACCAAAGAACATAACAGCTTTTGGTGCTATTCAACCGTCTCGTGAGCACGGCAAGAAGGCAGTGCATGTTGCTCGCGCCCCGTGCGTGCGTGGCATACGACGATCGAATCATTTTGCATTGCGAACGTGGCCGCCAACCATTGTATCATCGTCATGTCCCGGTCACGCAGCGGCGGCCGTTTGGCTGTACGTCGTCAATTTTATGTATCGTACATTTTTGACCCATTTCTACCCCCTCAGGTCGCTATTTTCACAGTACGGATTATCCACGTACGGATTATCTACAGATAGATGATCTACATACGGATTATCCACATACGGATTATCTACAGATAGACACGCCGTTGGTAAAAGGATATAGCAGGATCTGCATACGCAGTGCAGATCCAACCCTTTGCAACATGCGTTATGTACACCGTGTGGTCCCAACCGGGCAACGCAGAAAAAAAGGACGACAAATGTGTACATATCTATGTCTATATATCTGCCTTGAAACATGTAGATCATGAAGAGGGAACTGCACGAGGTGCGGAGCATTTTTCGTGTAATGTATGGGGGGCAGTCAGTCAAGGGGGTGAAACCGTGTTATCGCACTCGCAACCTCTTCGCCCAGCTCAGCCCGGCCCAGCCCAGCCTAGCACAGCCCAGACCTGCCCAGACTAGCCCAGCCCAGCCCGGCCCAGCCCGGCCCAGCCTAGCCCAGCCCAGCCCAGCCCAGCCCAGCCCAGCCCAGCCCAGCCCAGCCCGACCCAGCTCAGCCCAGCCCAGCCCAGCCCAGTCCAACACAACACGCACTACAACACAGCACAACACAACGGCACAGGGCAACAACACGACGCTTCGCTGACCTGGTACATGTTCCTGGGGCTCTGGTTGTAGTCGGAAAAGGGCGTGAGCGAGGCCACAAGCGAGAGCATGTTTGTCGGGTCCAGCTCCCGGTGGGTCGTCAGCCCAGCCCTCACATCGTCCGCCAAACACGCGATCTGTCACACGCACAAACAGCGCGCACCCACAGCGTGACAAAAAAAGGGCACCTGAAAAATGCGGCTTAAAAAAACACCCACACACCCACACTACCTATTTAAATAGTAGCACGAACAAAAAAACGAGGCGACGGAACAAATCAACAAACAGCAAGAAACTTTGTATTAGAAAACAAGACAGAAAAAAAAAACGATCGTAATAAAAATACAAGCTCGTGCACACATACAGCTCGTTCAAAAACGACGCACGATGGCATGACAGCTGCAGGAAAAAAAAAAAAAAAAAAAAGTCGATCAACGGAAAAACAAAAACATGATACGGAAGCAACGATTCAAAAAATAGATGGCGAGAAAATTAAATAGTACATAGTTCGCAGACGTCCTACGAGTATATGTTTTGCACGAAACGTTAACGGGCGCACGGACGGCACCTAGAACACATCCATTTTTTTTTCTTGTTGCTATTGGCAATCGAGTATCCCGGGGGTATGTTCGGTAGGGCATGCACCGGTATATACCCGGGGTATTGTTGGCGGGGCGTACCGAACTTACCGAGGTGTCGGGGGTAACGGTACCGATTTCGTACCGATTTCGTACCGAATAGTGCTCGATTGGGACACCCCGGCAAAATTCGGTAGGGTATATTTACCGAGCGAATGCCCCCCGGTATACATTGGAACGTATGTACGCTAACGGACATAGCCTTGGATTATTCGCAATCAGCCACCAACGATCGAGCGAATATCACAAAGACGGCCGACGATGCTGTTGATTATGCCCCGGAGCACTGCTAGTACCGCAGATGGACAGCTATGACGGCCCTCGCGCAAAGCCCAAACAGAGGAGTATCTACACCCGGTATATACATACTACAGGCCAAGTTATGGTAAGGCAAGGCGAGGCGAGGCAAGGCAATGCAAGGCAAGGCAAGGCAAGGCAAGGCAAGACAAGGCAAGGCAAGGCAAGGCAAGACAAGACAAGACAAGGCAAGGCAAGGCAAGGCAAGGCAAGGCAAGGTAAGGTAAGGCAAGGCAAGGCGAGGCCAGGCAAGACTTGGTCACCTCCATGAACTGCTGCTCCATTGGGCCAATCCACTCCGCCTTCCCACTGGGAAGGTGCAGCACCAGCCGGCACATTCTGGAAAAAAAAAATAACACAGCAGACAAAACAATTAGGAAAAATAGACATGCAAAACTAGCAAAGACACACAAAAAACCAAGCAAATAAAGCTACGGGAAGCAAAACAATACCTGGTGAGTCGAAACCTGTAGTAGCCAACGCACGCCCGTAAAGATCTGACGGCGGGCCCATATCAACAAACGACTCGTCGAGCTACTGAGCGGGCACTGCATATATACTGTTCCGGGGGATCACAGTAAATAGGACCTACGGTACACACATAAAACTATATATTTACCTATTGTTACTAACAATATTTGGTCCTATTTACTATGGCCCCCCGTTATAGTACTGTACTACCGGATACCACATACCACTTTGTCCTGGAATCTACGAACCGTTTCGTGCATTCATACCACACCATACCAAAAAACGCGAACGACGGTCCTCCTTACATCTCCAGACAGAGTGGCCCTACACATTAAAAGGCAAGGCAAGGCGGCGGTCGCGTGGAGACGAAAATCACACTCCCATGTGTCTCAACACAACCAGAACCATCTCGAAAAAATCACGACAAAAAAAACCCCAATGTTTTTACCACAAAAAAAAAAAACACAGAGCAACCCCCCCCCCCCGCACCCCCCCTCCCCCTCCCCCTCCCCCCCCCCGCACCCCCCCCCCCCCCTTGCACCCTCCCCCCCCCGAAACAAAAAAACACTCACCGCGCCCCATCGCTGTTCAAAAACAGCCCGGGATAAGGCCCCGCCCCTCCCTTCATCGGCGGCACCCACGCCACCTCAAGCGTAGGGTCCACCACCACACCCCCCCTCCCCCCCCCCCCCACCGCCACCCCCACCGCCACCGCCACCGCCGTCTACCTTGAGCCGCCTGAGCTCGGCGGCCACACGGCGAAGCGCTACCTCGCTACCGCCCCCCACGACTCTGCCATCCAGCACCACCGGCAAGAATGAGTGAGGGAGGCTGGTCGCCCCGTCCCCAGCGCCCGTCCCGGCGGGGGCCACGCCGAGGCTGACGAGGATCGACTCCAGCGAATCCGGGGACTGGTTTCGGTTGGGGTGGGTGGGTACAGACGAGTAGATCGTTGAGGTCGAGGTGGGGGCGAGTGAAATGTTGATGTTGTTGATGTTGTTGATGTTGTTGATGTTGTAGTTAATATTGTTGCCGGTTGTTGGTGGTAGTGGGGACGGGACGGGACGGGGGGGGGGGGGGGAGAAGAGAGGGGAGGGGAAGGGGTCGAGCGCGTGTCGCGTCCGGTAAAAAGAAAATACATGGCTTAGATGCTGTAAGAACGCAAGGGGACGGGAGGTGTGGCCGGTCGTGGGCAGACACGAAGACACAGAAGAATACAGACAAGACAGCCTGACAAGAGACGGGGCTCAAATACAAAATAATCCACCCCGATCAACCAGCTCTCCCGACCCACCCCCCACCCCCCACCCCCCACCCCTAAGACAAAAAACACGGCTCACCTCAGGCGGCGGTGGAGGCCTCCCCCCGCCGCACACGACCCGGCACGTGGTGGCGAGGTGGTTCAGGAGTCCGCAGGGCGAGCCGTCGGGGGTGTGGACGGGGCACAAGAACCCCCAGGACTCCGGGAGGAGCTTCCTGACGGCCGTGGTCTTCATGGTCGTGAAGAACTGCCCTCGGTGGACGCTGCGGAAGTGCGCCAGGTAGCGGAGGAAGTTGATCCGCTCCGCCACGATCGTGAACCCGGACACCTGTTGGGTGTACGTTTCGTTTACGTTTCATTTTCGTTTCGTTGCGTTTGCGTTTCGTTTACGTTTTCGTTTACGTGTCGTTTGGTTTCGTTTGGTTTCGTTTGGTTTCGTTTGGTTTCGTTTCGTTTACGTGTCGTTTCGTTTCGTTTACGTTTCGTTTACGTGTCGTTTCGTTTACGTGTCGTTTCGTTTCGTTTCGTGTCGTTTCGTTTACGTGTCGTTTCGTTTCGTTTCGTTTCGTTTACGTGTCGTTTCGTTTCGTGTCGTTTCGTTTACGTGTCGTTTCGTTTTGTTTACGTTTCGTTTCGTTTACGTTTCCTTTACGTTTCGTTTACGTTTCGTTTACGTTTCGTTTCGTGTTGTTTTTCCCCCAAATAGTTTTTCGTTTTGTACCACTTTTGTCCCGAAATAAAAAAAAACACGTGTACATTAATCTTCGATCCAATCTTTCATTATAACGTCGGACAGCAGTGTGCGTTTTATTCAAGTATTTCCTTGCAAGATGATGATACATGATTCACAGGAGGGAAGTTGCGGTTGATATAGTCCACAGACTAACTAACCAACTACCCATTTACATATCCACAGTCCGAGATATTTCCTTCATGTACCTAGGCGGTCGAGATTGCAGTAGCGTCAAGGGTTTTCAACGTAAGTGAGCATGATTTTTGTGGAAACTGGGACAAGGTCTACATACATACAACGACAGCCCTCCCATGTACATACCAGCATGTAGTTTTGTGAACACGGGGTCTAGATTGCAGGAAAATGGGCTACCGTGATAAAAACATCCTCACTATCATCACTACAACACAACAGGTGTCACGGCCATCATAACTACTATACTGATACCCCTACTACGGGGGACCATAGTTAATAGGTCCACATGTTGTTGGTAAAAATAGCGAAATATAGAGGTGTTTGTGTGTACCGTAGGTCCTATTTAATATGCCCCCCCCGTACTATTACGGGGGTTCATAGTTAATACCAGGTAGGATTTAATATTGTTAGTAAAAATGGTTAATAATATAGGTTTTCATGTGTACCTTTGGTCCTATTAACTATGGTCCCCCGTAATAGGTATGCCCCGACCTAAGAGGACCGTCGGCAAACAGTGGCGTAGCTGTTATAGGACTGCAGTCCCGTTTTGGGGACAATCAGCCCAGAATTTGACTGGTTTGTCCCGAAAACGCGGCTGGCTGAAGCCCCCAAAAAGGGTCAAAATACCGTCCGTTTCAAGACTTTTCGGGAGATAAGACCAGGCAAGAAAGGTCTTAAGAAGGGGCTGAAGAAAGGGCATGCCAGTCTTTTCAGTACTGCAAGTCAGGCCCGTTTTGGGGACAAACTACTTAGAATCTGGGTGGTTTTGTCCCGAAAGCGGGACAGCAGTCCAAAACGGCACTTTTTTGGAGATCGAGACCAGTTAAGAAAGGATGTGACAGTTTTCTCGCGACAGGGAATGCAAAGGACGAACCGCAGTCGGAACGGGGGGGGGGAAAGGCCTACTATTAATAATGTACTTTGTGACCCCGGATGAGATACTACTATTACGGGGCGGCATAGTAAATAGGACCTACGGTAAATACAAAAACCTACATATTTCGCGATTTTTACTAACAGTATTTGGTCCTATTTATTACATTCCCCCGTAACAATAACAGGATGGAGAAGGGCGAGGATAATAAATGGGATGAGGGGGAAATGAAAAGGAAAAACAAAGAAAAAAAAAACGCCTTCACGTCACGAGACAAAGAAACTACTCGGAATTTGTGTGTCCAGTAGTAACAGACGAGACCACGTTTACAGTATTCGTTTGTCACGGGGTGGTCTTAAAAAAATGGGTTGCCCACTGGCATTAAATCGACGCGGTGCTTACATTTCGAAGCCCTCTTGTTTCGCAAGCATAATAAGCGCGTTTGGATATATGCCGCAAAAACGTCCCTCCCTCCCTCCCTCCCTCCCTCCCTCCCTCCCTCCCTCCCTCCCTCACAAGTTACGATAAGACCGGGTACATGCAGCAAGGTTCTGCGACGCCCAGCGCCTACGCAGTACCTGCATGAGGTCGAGGCCCGAGGAGCTGGTGACGTTCCCGGTGGAGAGGAAGGTCGCCATGCCCTGTCCCACCGCCGGCGAGGACCGGTCGAACGCCTTCATCATGTACTTCGCGTCTCGAACCTGAGCGGAAGGACACAACAGCGAGGTTGGCGTCGTTCGTCGTTCATCGGGCAAGACTCTCTCGGACAGATCATACAGATCACACAGATCATACAAATCATACAGATCATACAGATCATACAGATCATACAGATCATACAGATCATGATCTATCTATCTACAGTAGATACCGCCGGCGAGAACCGGTCGAACGCCTTCATCATGTACTTCGCGTCTCGAACCTGAGCGGAAGGACACAACAGCGAGGTTGGTGTCGTTCGTCGTTCATCGGGCAAGACTCTCTCGGACAGATCATACAGATCACACAGATCATACAAATCATACAAATCATACAGATCATACAGATCATACAGATCATACAGATCATGATCTATCTATCTACAGTAGATACTCTACAGCAGTTCCTCACTCTACCGTTGTGAGGGGGTTGCGCTTGATCCGAAAAAATACAGACCAGGTTTACAAATAGGTGGTGAAACGTTGCGAACGGAGCACATGTTTTCGTCAGAATTCCGCGACGCGCACCATCCCCCGGAAGCTCATGCACGGCTTGCAGCACATCCGTTTTCTTTTAGCTCCGCACCATTTTTTTGCCGTATATATATATACAGCAGTAGGCGAAAAAAAAAAAAAGTGCGGGAATTGTGTCCTTTTCGCCGAAGGCGATTTGTTTTCTCAAGGGATATTCTTCGCCGTTCGAGGCGCCTCTTGCCATATGCTGCTGGACACGTCCATGCCAAATTGCTTCGTGGCACAAAAAAACTTGTCTTTTTTTTTGTGAATATCAGTTCTAAAGTACCTGGTATGCCGGTAAATATGCGCAACTTGAGTGCATTAACGCGTATGCGCGGGGGTGGGCAGGGGCCTCCGGCGGCCCTCTGGGTCCCCCCCCGGCGGCCCTCTGGAGCCCCCCCGCCCCCCCCCTGGCAAGGGGCCACACCTCACCTACGGCTCGTGGCACGGGGGCCGCATAAAGCACTCTGGCTGCCCAGTTTATCACCCTGGTGCGGACCCAACCAAGGAAAAAAAAATGTGCCTCGTACGTAGATCGTGCAGAGTGCACGGGTCCCATCCGGCACCATGACCTACTATTAATAATACCTGTACTTCATATATACAACATCGGGAATAGATAGATCTATCTATCTACCTATCTGCCTTGAAAGTTCTGCAGCAGTCGATAGATCATGAACTGTAGGAATGATCTGTATGATGTGTCCGGAGGTATGAATTGTTTTTTCTTGTTTCTTGTTTTTTGTTTGTTTTTTTAAGACCGTATTACGGGGGGGGGGGGGGAAACCTTATTTTGACTAGATAGTAATCAGAACCCCACGATGTACCTAAAAACAGGTACCCCCCCCCCAAATTTAAACCTATATACACACCATGTTTGGTTCTGATAGATACATGCCCCTAGAATAGAAGGAACAAAAAAACACGAAACCGAAACCAGAACCAACCCAACCCAACCCAAACCGAACAGAAACCAAACGTCCCAGTCAGCCCAGCCAGCTTTGATGTTGGTAAAAACGCCGCTCGCTCACCCGCCCCGTCCCCTCGCGCGCTGCCTGCCTGCCTTCCTGCGCAGAGTCCCGGATGGCGAAAAAACAAACAATGCCTTTTTCCGCGTCGCACCGCCGTCCCACGTTTTCCTTTTCACGTCACTGCAGTGCTGTTACTACCACTACAAAAAAACCCGCACCCCGCACATCGCGCTATACCTGACGAAAAAAAACTCACTACGCACGATCGGGTATACAAGCACCGTATGACACTCACATGGTGCCTGATAAGTGTTCATAATATAAGTTACCTCGTCGTACCTGGTACTGCAGTAGACTTTGATACTGGTATACTTCAAACGAGAGCAATTAAAAAAACGAGAACGAACCTGCATCGCCACCTTGCCAGGGTGCATCCTGGCGTCCCGGCCCACGTACTGCCGGACCTGACGCACAAAGGAGAACGCGAAACGGCAAAAAGATACAAGCACGCCAAGCATGCACGCCCGTCAGCACACCATACCACGTCACGCCACGCCACGCCGCGGAACACCGGGCCGCACCAAGAGCGGGGAGGGGGGCGTTTACGAGCGAGGGGGACAGGGGCGGGGGCGGGTAGGAAGGGGGGGGGGGGGGGGGGCGTGAGGGGGGGGGGGGTAGGGGGTTGCTTGCTGAGTACATTGGCCGCCGCGATCACGTACCACGGGAGAGAAGGTGGGAGAGGAGGGAGGCGACAAGCGGAGTTGGCAACCCGTTCTTCAATGTCATCACCAGGTACACGGATAGACGCACCGCAAAACAACAAACCCAACACCTTCTGCATCCACCGTCAAATCGGTACACCTTTTGCATCCGCCGTTTCACCGCCTCTCGCTAGACAGTGCTTCTCTGCCCCTCCCCTCCTCACCCAGCCTCAAAACCCTCCACTCAGAGCCATAACCCGTCATGGCTCTACTGGACCCTTTCCCTACCTTCCGTTCCTCCCCCACCTTCTCCTCTCCCCGTCTCCCCCCCCTCCCTCCCCTCCCCTCTCCTCCCTCCCTTTCCCTCCCTACAGTAGCTCTCTCCTACCGCCCCCCCCCTTTCCCCCCCCCCCCTCCCTCCCCTCTTCTCCCTCCCCCCATCCCTCCCTCCCTCTCACCCTCTTTCCCTACCCCCCCTCCCCTCCCTATCCCCACCTTCTCAAGCCAGTTCTCCAGCCTCTCCTTGACGATCATCCCGAACAGATGCCCCGGTAGCAGGAGCTCGTGATTGGCCAGCGCATCCGGGCGGTCCTCCCGACACCGGCCCTGAACGAACGCGTACAGCTTTCGCAGCATGAACAGCAGGCACTCCTGCTTGTCAGCATGCCGCCTTAAGTGCACCAGGACGAACCTAGCTCGGCCAAACGGCGCCAGGAACGGGACAATATGAAACGGGCGAGCATGGGACGGGACCGGACCGGTCCGGACCGGACCGGACGGAACGGGGCAGAACCAGATTCTTTGAGACCGAGCGCGGAGGAACGCAACCAGTTGTGATGGACCACACCGTGAAGACAATACGAAACGGGTTGGGGCGGGATGGGACGGAGCGGGACGATACGGGACGGGACGGGGCAGTGCGGGACCATAGTGATATGGGACGGGACGGGACAGGCCAGAACGGGGCGGGAAAGAGTTGGGGCGGGATGGGACGGAGCAGGACGGAACGGGACGAGATGGGACGGGGCAGTGCGGGACCATAGTGGACCAGACGGGACAGGCCAGGACAAGACGGGAAAGGACGGGACGGGGGCGCTCGAGAGGCGGGGGATGGGGAGCGGGAGGTGGGGATGGGGTGGCCGGGGGTAAAAGGAGCGCACATACTCGGGCGTCCGCAAAGATCATTGCATTCTGCGCGGCAACGAGGGATGCCTTCACGGGTATACGTAAAATATGTAAACCTGTCGGGGCGTTTCTCTAGCCGCGGCAAGGAATACACCAACAAAACGAAGATAATAATACCGGGTATTTTCGAGGTCGAGTCGGGAGGGGAGGGATGGGGGCGAGAGGGGAGGGGAGGGGAGGGGAGGGGAGCGCTTGCCAACCTGTCGATAACCTTCTTCCCGAGCTCAACATCGGTGGCCGCAGATGGCTCCTGCATCACCGTTCGAAACGAGGCCCCAAGGAAGGACAGACTCTCCACGCGCGAGTGCAAGCCCCAGCGCTTCCCGTCTCGCAGCAGCACCTACCATTAAACAAAACACGCGTAAGACGCAAGAAAGCAAGCAGGCGAAGAAACAAGGTTAAAAACAAAAACAAAAACGTACTATAATATTAATACGATAGAACAGCAACATAAAACCTAAACGACGAAAAACACAAAAGCAACATTGAAACAGAAAAACGAGGAGTGGAAAAAAAAAAAAAAAAAGGCGGGGTGGGGTGATCGGTCGATAACTAAAAACCCGAAGAGGGGTCCTGTTTTTCTGCGTGTAGCGGTCCGTTCGAAGAACTGAGCGCGGTAGCTGGCGGCGACCACTCGTCGGCCGCCACCACCGCGTCGGGGGAGAGCGGCTAAAATCACCCACCCACTCAAGCGAACGAAGAAGAAAGACGAGGAAAGGTGAAAAAAGGTAAGGGGGGCAGAGAGAATTATCGTTGCTCCGAGTCGCACCTCACCGCACCGCACTACGCCGCAACAACAAGGGCACTCCACTCCGTTCCCGAGACCGACCGGTGCCGCAATCGACCTACCGCCAATCGCAAATCTCCCCCCCCCCCCCCCCTGCCCCCCCGGCTACGGCCAAGCATGGCATGAGTACACCTGCCTGGTCGGTGAAAACCCGACGCGCTCCGTCCCGGCCTTGTAGATATTGCGAGGGTCTATGGTCATACGACTACGGCTATCCATGAACAGGAGTACCCTCCCCTCCACCCCCCTCCGCCTCCCCCCTTCTCTCCGCCTCTCGATCCAGTGCCATCCCGTTTCGTTTCTCGGGCGATCCCCCTCACCTCGATGTGGGCGGCGAGAAAGGTGTTGTCTTTCTGACCCTGCAGCACCCTCTCGTGGATCTCTCGATCGCTCGTGTCTCGCAAAGCTTTCAGGATGATCACCGCCGGGACCAAGAACTCCTGCAACAGCGGCAGAAGCAGTAGCAGCGGCAGCGGCAGCGGTGGGGGCGGACGAGGGGGGGGAGGGGGGGGGAGGGGAGGGAGGGAGGGAGGGAGGGAGGGAGGGAGGGAGGGAGGGAGGGAGGGAGGGAGGGAGGGAGGGAGGGAGGGAGGGGGGGGAGGGAGGGAGGGAGGGAGGGAGGGAGAGAAGGAGGGAGGGAGGGAGGGAAGTAGGGGGGGGGGGAGAGAGAGAGGGGGAGGGAGGGAGGAATGGCGTGTCAGAGGCGTGTAGTGCAAAAACAGCGCGTTTGGTGGTTATCTACATTCACAATGGTTGCGCAGGTCGAAGGCGAGCAAGGACGATCCTGCACACCCCGCCGGGGGACCATAGCCGGGGGGCCATAGCCGGAGGCGTTTCCCGCGCGGAGAGCGGGAGGGGGCGGGGGAGGGGGGCGGTGTACTCGATACCATGCGTGGCCGTAGTCGTATGACCATAGACCCTCCCCACAATACCGGTATATTTCAACTCTTGACGTATACCAGGCTTCTGGTGTAATAGTCCGTACCGATAGACTAATGTTAGCCCTTCTAAAACTGCAGTCCCGTTTAGGGGACAAACCAGTCAAATTCTAAGTAGTTTGTCCCCGAAACGGTACTGCGGTCCTAACAGGGTTACCTACACGGAGATCGACGACTACGACGGGGTACCTGCTTGAACGCAAACCACTGAACACATCGTCCAAGACCCACGTTGAGGAGTTATGACTGAGTCAGTAGTGCATCGCTGCGAGAACGCTTGCGTAACGATACTACAGTATCTTATTTTATTTTGGGCGCCGACGCGCCAAATAAACAGGGACCGCCCTGGTGATGTTTCAAGTTTGCAATCGTAGGTAGTCAGTCGTGTTTGACTATTTTTCTCAAGTTATACCTGACGTGGAGTATTGGTTAGGCTTCAGAACGCCATTAAGAAAACAAACCACCCCCCCCCCCACCCCCCCTACACCGCCCGCCCATCAGCGTCAACCGGTCAACGAAGTCGATACGCAACGAAGGTGCCCTCCGCCCCCTCCTCGCTCCACGACTCGGCTCTTCACCTCGGCAAGGCAACATGACGAGACGAGCCATGAAACAAGAGAAAATACATCCAACACGTGAAAACACGAAAAAAAAACAAAAAAAACGAACCCAAGCCAGACAAAATACCTGGTACAGAAAGCAAACAAGAACAAGCAAAAAACAGAAAATATCAAGGAATACAAAAAACACAAAGTAACACAGAACACAAAACACGAAACGCACACAAAATACAGAACACAAAACACAGAACACACACGAGATATAAACACACCCGAAAAACACGTACCAGGTGAACAAACCAGAATACAAAGACAACGTTAAAACATGAAAACATGCTCACGCTAGATGACTCAAATATACAGGGGAATACCGATTTTACCGATTACCGGTATGATACTCTCTCTCTCTCTCTCTCTCTCTTGCCTGTTTTCGGACAGAAAACCTGACGGTGGCGCCTCCTGTGGAAATGTGGTGCAGGGTCACCGTGAGGGTCGTCTGGTCCTTGCGGGCGCAGCGCATCATGACACCTTTCTCGCTGTACCCTTGGCCGCGATCCTTGAACGTCCCTCGCGAGATCGCGTGCGCGTAGTTGCGCTTCGGCACCTGAAACGGCAAAAATATTATCATAGGTGCAGGTCGGTGTGTGGCCGATAGGTCAATCGGATGGTACTTTCTTTATTTGGCTCGGTCGGTCGGTCGGTCGGTCGGTTAGTCACTAAGTCGGTCCGCATTTCGCACAGGCTCAGGCTGCACAGTAAGCCCGTCGGGCAGTCGGTCAGTCGGCCATTTATAGGTTCAGTGGGTCGGTCAGTCGGTCGGTCTGTATCTATATCTAGGTCGGTCGGTTCGTCGTTCGGTCAGTCGGTCGGTAATTCGCCCATCGTCGATCGGACGGTCGGTCAGTCAGTCAGTCAGTCGGGCGTTTGTGGGGTCGATCGGTCGGTAAGTCGTCGAGTCAATCGTCTATTCGGTAAGCGGATCGGTCAGTCAATCGGGCAAATGGTCGGTCGGTCCGTCAGTCGGCCAGTAAGCCTACCAGCCAGTCATCCGGTTAGTCAGTCAGCCGGTCAGTCGGTTGGTCAGATAATCCGTCACCCAGTCAGCCGGCCGGTTGGCCAATCAGGCAGTCAGTGCGTGGCCTTTCGGGAGATTAAGTAGAGCTGCCCCGCCTTCCAGTTCCTTACAACTAGTTTTCCAACAGCCACGCCTCCTTGGCAGACGGTCGCCCGTCACGTTATACCGACACGTCGATGCCCCAAAGAAACAAAAAAGGCCTCGTTACGCGGGTTGGGGACAGGAAAATCAATCCGACGGCTACCCTATACCGCGCGTACGGTCGGGAAGACGCAGGAATGTCACGACAAGGCATACGAGCGGGATAGCCTGGCCGAACAACACCAACTACGAGTAGTGTTAAAGGCCCCGGCATTGTAGGGGTGCGAGAGTCTATGGTCTTTCGACTACAACCATGCATGACAATGATTGCACCCCTCCTCACCACCCTCCTCCCGACCCTCCTCGCCCCCGGCTCCCCCCCATCCCCCCCCATCCCTCTCACAGACACACCCGTGCGTGCCCATTCCCGCGTCTTGCAAGCATACTTCCCCTCGCGTCCATCGCGTCTGGTCAGTCAGCAAATGCCACCGAATTTGGTCAGTCAGACAATAGGGTACACGTTCACACACCACACCCCAGCTCCGCCCCCATCCCTACCCCCACCTCAGCCCACTCCGCCTCCCATCCCCCCTGCACAACCCACCCCACCCCGCTCCCACCCCCGCTGCCACCCTACCTCACCCCACCCACCCCACCCCACCCCACCCCAACCCCAGCCCACTCCGCCTCCCACCCCCCATACACAACCCACCCCACCCTGCTCCCACCTCCGCTGCCACCCTACCTCACCCCACCCACACCAACCTCAGCCCACTCCGCCTCCCACCCCTCATGCACAACCCACCCCACCCCGCTCCCACCCCCGCCGCCACCCGACCTCACCCCACCCCACCCCACCCCACCCCAACCTCAACCTCAACCTCAACCCAACTCCGAGCCTCCCCCCCCCCACCTGCAAGAGTCTGATGACCCTCTCGATGCCGCGGACGATAAAATAGCCCCCCATCTCGCCGGACTCCTCCCGCCCCCTGCACAGCTGAGCCGGCGAGTGACCGTGGAGGTGGCATCTCTTCGACCCCACCATCACCGGACAGTCGCCGGCGCGCCTCTGCATCCTTACCGTGTCCCCGTCTCCCACCTAACCCAGCCAGTGCAGCCAGCGGGATGGCGAGCGTACGCAGGGGAGAGGGAGAGAGGGTGGGAGAGAGATCGCAGGGGAGAGGGAGAGAGGGTGGGAGAGAGAGAGAGGGCGTGAGAGAGAGGGTGGGCGAGAGAGAGAGGGAGAGGGAGAGAAAGAGAGAGAGAGAGAGAGAGAGAGAGAGAGAGATAGCACGAGCGCACGAGCGCACAAGCGCTCAAAGCAAAAAAAAATACCAAACAAACTACAAAAAGTGCAAAGAGAATGCCAGCTGTGACTTCCCAACCAAATCGCCTGTTGTATGGTTAGTCGGCCGGCAGGCAGTACGGAAGGTAAACGGTTGCCGTGGCGGCGGCGGCGGCGGCGGAGATAGCCACCTTAGCGTACGCGCGTGCCGCAATCACAATGACGACGAAACTAGGGCAGCGACAGCGACAACGGCCAACGGGGTGGTCGGCCACACATTTTAAGCAGAAACAGCAATTTTCACAGCACTCACTAAACCGCAGTCCTACTTAAACTGGCACGGCTGTGAGATATGTACAGCAGCAGTGATCCTCTTTCATGAACGGCAGCAGTTTTATCATACGTAGAAATGATATGCGAACCTGGTAGCAGAGGTCCACCAGCAGCGAGCCCTGGTAGGTCAGGCCTCTCTCTCGGCATTCCCTGGGCGTCAGCCGCGACGACGCCGACTCCTCGTTCTTCTTCCCCGGGTACCCTACCGAAACGCCTTCCACCCACATCTTCAGAATGGGCCCGTCCTGCCCCCCCACCTGCCAGTTTTTTTTTGTTTCGTTAATATCCCATTGTATTGCACATTATGATTTTGCTACATGTAAGAACCGAAACCTATGATGTTGGTACTGGTGTTGACAATAATGTGATAATTCTACCACTATGGTATTAATAGTATTGTTGCTGTTTTATTGATGTCCCGATGTCTAGATTGATATTGACTTTGATATTGAGTACCAGGTATTTGATATTACACTGGTGTGAAACAAGACAGTTTTTGCACTGGTATTGACATGCTGGCAGGGATATTCACTGGTGTCCCTTCCCTAGTTTTGGGAACCCCTCAGCATATCTCGCGTTGTCGTGGAGGGCCCTGGCGGGCCGCGTTGCTCGGGGGGGGTGGGGGGTGCAATGCCGGTTGTTCGTCTGCTTTTCAGAGAAACTTCGTACCTTGAACAGTACCAGGGTTGATAATATAAACTCGAGGTATCAAGTCAGCCCACGGGAACTAAACTTGAGGCATCAATTCAGTCCACGTGAAGCGCTTGACGCAGCGCTTGTCCCGTGGACTGAACGGATACCTCGAGTTTATTTCACTAACACCGATCGTGTACAAGGTACGAAGTTTCTCTGAAAAGCAGGCGAACAGCCGGCGTTGCACCCCCCGAGCAGCGCGGCGCGCCGGGGTCCTGCGCGTCAACGCGATATAAGCTGAGAAACCCACGAAACAGGTGAAGCTACATCAGTGACACCAGTGCAATATCATGAAAGCTGTCTGAGTGGGTGGGCCCTCATTTTGTTTCATACATGCTTAATTATTACGAGCGAACGCGAATTTTTAAAATTACACGGCGGACTCCTTTCGAGCTGGCTGAAACCGGACTGCACTCGATTTTAAAGGTATGTTACGCCCGCCGTACTCCAAGATCAATTCATTCTCATTTTTTGGAACCTTCTACCAACGCAAACAGGTTGACGACAATCCTGCTGCGCATTCCTAACGACAGCTATGCTACATATCATCTATATGTTTCTGCTATTTTTTTGGTTGTGGGTATACAGAACCCATGTTCCCGGGACCAATACACCCACTTTTACAGAGAGCCACCGTCGCGTGGTATGCGGGGGTGCTGTCGGTACCGAAGGCTGTGCCCTTGACACCTGACGATGTACGTTTCGTGGTCTGTCGTGCTTGGCCAGTGCATAACGCCAAGCTTGACGTAGCTCACGTGTTTTCCGAAGAAACTTCCGGCTCCGGAAACACTTTCGCATTACCACTCTGGACGGAAATATAAAGGAACGGTTTGCCCTCATATTAAACTATAAACGGTCCTTAAACTTTCGTTCGTAGTTGAATACATCAACATCAGCGCCATACATTACGCCTGCCAAACGCGCCAGGCTATACACGTACCTGGACACCGTTGGGTGCGAAGGACGCAGCCCTCGGCGCGGGCAGCATCCCTTCATACGATATGACGGGCTGGACAGGGACAGGGACAGGGCTAGAAGGCTTTAAGACGACCCCGACAGAGACACAAGACGCGGCGCTACTCGGCCTAACGACGGAAAAACTTAGCAATCTCACGTATGGTGCCCTTTCTGTATACCTGTAGAGGAGACCGGCCGTGCCCTCACAGAGGCGATCCCCACATTTGCTCGTGCTGCAATAACAATACCAAAAAATAAAACTCAAAATGTTCTTCACGCTCGACACCGCTACTTGGCGCATGCACGCAACGATAGAAAAAAGAAGTCGACCGTGTGTTAAGCTGCGCATGTATGACACGCCGCAGCATTGCAAAGGCGCTGGCCAGTGAAGGGGGATATCGACCCAGGCGGGCTCACGTCGAAGCCGCACGTGCTTATCGCGCACCGCCGCCGCCGCCACGGCTTTACGAGGCCATTTTCATGGGTATTATTGTGGGGTGGGCTAATGTAGTAAGAATCAGAACCCAGGATTGACCCAGAAAGCAGGTATCCCTATATGTTTACACGCCATGTTTGGTTCTGATTGCTGCGGTCTCCCGCTTTAGAGATGAAGAGGTATCCCGGGGGTGTTTCTCGCCTGTTGGGACGTTCTTGTCTGCACTTTGTAATACCAATGCTCGTAATATACGTGTATTTACAGAGATGTGAGTCACCGGTACTTTTTTTTGTTCTTCTGTTCTCGGGAGGGTGGGTGAGTGGATGGGTTTTGTTCGACTCCCGTCACCTCCATCGCCTGAGGATGCATCGACTTGACGGCCTCCGCCAGTCCATCCTCCAGGAAGAAGTTGTAGGACTCGATGTGCGGCGCCACGAGGTTCTATTTGGCACCGTGCATGGGTGCACAAGAACACAAACAAATATCGCGGCAGAGTATGACAAAGGCGTAGGATAGCGGGCAGGGGGGCGGGGGCAAGGCGGAGGGTCGATAATCGAATGGTTAAGTGTGTGCTGCCGGTTTTTGCGCCAAGCTTTCGAGCAGACGAGTGCTTTACTCCCGACGCTGAAGGCGAACATACCAGACACATAGCTGGTACCTGGTGGCAACTAAACCACGTGGAGCGATTCCGACATGACATCTGCCTCGAGCGCGTGTGATGCCAGGCCTGAGGGGCTGCACCTCGTATGATATATATGCGATCATTCCCGTCGACGCGATCGACGCTATTTTATCCTGACTATTCGAGCTCTTTTTTTTGCCTTTCGCATGAAGCATGCAGCCGCCGGCCGTAGTAGCAAGCGTTGCCCGTACGAACATGTTTCGTGCTACTGCTGCTGCTGCTGCTGGTCCATTGCTGAACTTACGTCAGGTAACATACAATAACAAAAGCACTGCCTCCTACAGCTGCACCTTAGCATCAGATACGATAGAGGATAGGATACCTGCCACTGTACTGGTGCGTAGTTACTTCTCCTACCCTATTATGGTATACCTGGTCAAGGTAGAACCTGTACTGAGGTACCAGATAAGATATCCTACTACGAGTATTGCTACATTCCTGGTACCTGGACAAGAAACGTGGTTACCGGAACAGTGAGCAGCGGATGGCACTACCACACAGCTACTGCTGGTGTTGTTGCCGTTGCGTTCTATCGGTACCAGATAGCAAGTGCCTGACAATATGCAAGGTAGTCTACCAGATAACGCCTGTGGTACCTCTGGTGTCTGGTATGACAAGGACGGCACTACAGTTACCAGGTACCATGCTTACAGCAGGAAAAGGTGGCGCTACAGCAGCAAAGTGGGAGTACGGAGCACCTGTATTTATACCAGATACCTGGTACGTACGTACAGAGTAGTGTTCGTATTATACATACCTGGTACGACGATACCGGGTATGTACGAGATGTACCTGCGTATCATAGCTTGTGAAGAAAGACGGGAGCTTGGCCATCACAATCAAGGAGCCAACCCACATCACGACCATGCCACAGCAGTTAGGACAGCGCGAGCAGCGCCAACGCCATAACCAGGACGCGGTCTGGTTGGGGGAATGGGATGTGGTGGCCGGCTGAGCTCCATACATGAACCGACCGCTCCCACCCACTGCTGTGCTGCACTGCTGCTGCCCATTGCCCATATCATCTGGTTCGTACGTACAGCGTATCATCTTACTTATCTTGCCTCATATTCTGACAGTCCCGCCAGAGAGTTTCTGGTTCACGTCGTTGCAAGGCGACTCAACGAACGAACTAACGCCACAAACAGCCTATGCCCTGCCCACGAAGCCCAACACCAGTCCTATACCAACTGTACGCGCAGTTGACGCTGTTAGGGTGGCACTCACTCGTCGTTTCTCGGCAGTGGTCTTGCCAGGGATGCTGTTCAGGGTGAACGAAGGGCCTGTGACAGGCTGGCGACTGGATGCCTTGCTCGCGCGCTTATGAGCGCCATCAGCTCCATTCTTGGAGATCTTTGAGCCTCCACCGGGAAGCATCGGTTTTCGAGACCTATGCGCGTGCCAGGCTCTGTTGGCCTAAGCACTGTGCGGCGGCGGCGATGCGATCCAAGTAAGCGAAGCGACTCTTAAATTTTGCAAGATGGTGATCGAAAAAAACTGTTGTTGGTCTCTCGCAAGAGGGGTTTCCATTATCTAAGGCTTTCTTCATGTGGGGACATTTGGCTGGATTTGCCACTCACAGGCTTGGCAAGCGCGCACGCAGTGCGTGACTCAGCGCAGTGGGCAGCGAGTGGCGCTTCGAGGGAATGTTGACGTCGAAGCTCCACAGGAGCATTTCTTCCCTGGAGGCGTTTGATTGCAGGGTCATCAAGGTGGGCGAGGGCGACCTGCTTTCCGCATGTCCTCGTTTTTTGTTTTTGAACATTTTCCCCCGACGTTTTTGCGCACAAGCGAGCACACCTCGTACCACGCCCGCCTGTCTGCCTCGCTCCGCGTACGACTCGCCGCATTGCTTCTTCATTGCAGAAAAGAAGCCTCGTAATTGTTGTTGAGCTTGCCGTAGATGCCGGCTGCTCTGCCTTATGTAGAGTAGATAATACCCTTCTTACGCGGGCGCTATAAAGTCTGAATGACGGGCCACGAGGTCGCAGGAGCGTGTTTATTGCATACCGCGGGGGCTACCTCTCGTGTTTGCGTTCTCTTGGACGAATCAAGACACAGAGCTCTAAAAATACCTCTCACCTCTCTAAATGACGGAGACGTGCGTGGAGGTGCGTGTGCAAAGCTGCGGAAAATATATTGCGGTTCGGCGACCAGCGATCAGCCTTCCGCACGGCCCCGTTCCGTCCGTCACCGAAACAATGCGGTCAAGACATCCGAGCAGTAGAGTCAAAAAGCTACCAGTGGTATTATTTTAAGAAGACGAACACATTGACACTTGACACAGCAAAGCACTCGTCGAACAAACCTGGCTGAACATGCTCCAGCACCGCCATTATTACGTAATTGAGCGGAATCGTTCAATGTTTTACACCCCCATCCTTGTACGTATGCCTCCTTCGACGGCAGGCAGCACAGCAGCAGTATATAAATACAGCTTTCCAACAACAACAGCAGTGCACAGGTCAGCAGAACATAGAACATGCTTCAGCATGCTCAAAAACTATTAATAGCTATAAATAGCACCTTTGCGATAATTTCAGCGGAAGCGAAAAAAAATAGACACCCCCCCGCCCCACCCCTCAGGTCAATGGTCAAATGACTGAGGCAAGCAACAATTGAGTACGAGTACCACCACCCCAACCCCCCCCCCCCCTCTCCCCCAACCCCAACCGGCTGGCCACCTTTGTCCCACTCCCACCCCATCCCCCTTTCCCTTCCCCTTCTTTTCATCCACACAACATGTTCCGCGTCACGCTGTCTGTCCGCTGGAGAAAGCCTGATGGTAGGGATGTTGCCGCCCTTGCTCAAGTGCTGCGGGTCACCCTGGAGGAAGCCAGAGCGGTGCAGATGAGCTGGGCCGAGAAGGAGGCTATCATAGGCTGGATGCACAAGAACAGGAAGTTCATCCCGACACCGTGCGCCGGGCTCTGCGGGTGAGTTACACCTCGGTCGATACTCGCGACTACAACAGACAGTAGCATATACGACCACAGGCATTTTGCTATACAGTGTAGTGCTGGTATATATACCGGTATTTTACAGGTGCAAGGCAGCAGTACTCTCAGGTACTCTCTGTGTTGTACAGCAGTATGATTTTCGTACAGGTTCAAGATGTATTCTTGTTTGCTGGCGTCCATTATTCTGTCCTCGTGTTACGCACATGTGATATGTTAACCAAAAGAGAAAGAAGAAAGTGTTTGAAGTTTGCTTCCATGTTAATTTTGTTGCTGCTGTTTTCGTTCAAACTACGATAGTGACGAGCAACCCCCCCCCCTACCCCCTCCCACTCCCGCCCCCCCCCCCTCCCTCTCCCTCACCCCCCCCCCCCGCCCCCCACCTCTCCCCTTCTCACCCCCTCCCCCCTAACCCCGTACGCCCCCACTTTCATTCAACGAACGCCACTTCTCGGCCCTTTAGGCAGCTGGACACCCGGCTCAGCTTTACTTTCCTCCCCGGCCTGTCCTGGCCGGGGCAGGTAGCCTCCACCGCGCCGCCGGTATACGGCGGTGGCGGTGGCGGTGGCGGCGGCCTCGGCCGAGTCGACCCCGCGAAGAGGCGCAATCTCGCGGGCCTGCCCCCTCCCCTGGGCAAGTACACGTTGGAGGCCGCCGCGGCGGCGGCGGAACTGGCGGGGGCGGGGGCCGGGGGGGGGGCGGGGTCGGGGGTCGGGGCAGGGGGGGCCGGGTCGGCGGGATCAGTGGCATCAGCAACATCGAGAGCGTCATCAGGGACGCAAGGAGCGCAAGGAGGCGCGTCGGTAGCAGTATTATCAGGGGGAGGAGGAGGAGGAGGTGCGTCGGTAGTTTCGTCGGCCGCATCGTCCGTGGCACCATCATCGGGAGCTCCAGGAGCATCGGGAGTATCAGGAGTATCGGTATCATCGGCGGCGGCTGCGGCGGCGGCGGCGGCAGGAGCAGTAATGTCGCCACCAATATCCGGGTCCTCTTCCTCCTTGCTGTCGTCGCTTGACAGGCCGGGCGTTATGGTGGGGGCAAAGGGCGGGGGTGGGACCCTTTCCGGCACAACAGGCGGAATCGGAACCGGCGGAGGTGGTGGCGGTGGCGGCAGATCGGGGGTCGAGGACGGGAACTACTCGTCCACGGACGATGAAGCGGGTGCCGGCGCGATCGGATTGGGTGTAACGCCGCGTGGTAAGTTGTGTTCCGGGAGGGGGGCGGGTTGGGAGGATGGGGTGCGAGGAGGGGAAGGGGGGGGGGAGGGGGGGAGGTGTACTCGATAGGAGAGATGTACTCGATTTCAGGCATGGCCGTGGTCGTATGACCATAGACCCTCGCATCCCTACAATGCCGGGACGGAGCATGTCGGATTTTCACACCACAGGCAGACATTGCTTGCACCAAGCGCGAAGCGCCGTGAGGTGTCTGGCGAGTCGCATGAAGGGTGAGCTGCATCCTACTAAGATCCGCTTTCGAGGCGGCCTTGCATAGGAATGACAGCTTCAATGAATTGATATTATTTCCGGTGTAGGCATTTCCAGGGGGAGGGGGTGGGGGGGGGGATGAAGGAGGAGAAGGAGGGGTTCGCGCCGGGCTTGTAGGGCGGCAGTTCTTTTGTTTTTTAATACGGCATTGAACCGTCATGACCTAACCTACGGTCCCAATCCGCGTTGCTTCGTGTGGCGAATGATGAATACTAAATTTTGTTCACCACGTTTTCGTTTTTGCTCCCTCTGAAGCCCCCCCCCCCAACAGGGTTAATTTAATAGCGTTTTTTGTCTGTCTGTTTTGACGAAAACGTGGCACTCCCGGCTGGTGTCGACTTTTTTTCTCGTCTTGTTTTCTTCGTTTTATTGCTCGATTCGTGCGGCCTTCGCGAGGCCAACGAGTTCCCATCTCTCTGCTGCTGTTGTTAGTGTTGTTGGTTTTTGGAGTTGTGATAAAAAGTGATGTTGGTGGTGGTGTTGGTGTCGGTGTTGGTGTTGTTGTTTTTGATGCTGCTATTGGTGGTGGTGTCGTGGTGGCGGTGTTGGTGTTGGTGTTGGTGCTGGTAGTGGTGATGGCGGTGGCGGTGGTGGCAGTGTTGGTGGCGTTGCTAGCCGTAGTGGGAGTGTTGGTGGTGTCGTTGGCGGTGCCCCGACATTCCTCGATCGCCCCTCGGCGACATTCTCCTTCCTTCTCCCGTTGCCTGGTCGCCCGACCTCTCTGCATACGTCGCAAGTCACGCGCCGACTATGCGTTTCTACACGCTGCTATTACACTTTCATGGTAAAGTGGTGCTTTTGTTTTAATCTATTAGTAGTACGGGGGACCATAGTTAATAGGACCAAATATTGTTAGTAAAAATGGTTAAATATATAGGTTTTTATGTAGACCATGGGTCCTATTAACTATGGTCCCCCGAAATAGTATTGATGGAAAAGGGAAACAGAGTTCCTAGAATTGTTGGTTTAGGAGAGCGAAACATATATATATATATATATAATATACACATAGGGTACACGAAAAAAAAATCGGCACCCGCCCCCTTTTGTTTGAGTCCCAGACAGGGGAGGGGTATACTATAATCGTGCAAAACAAAAAATTGAAGAAAACTTTGTCATTTGTTTTCTGGCGACAACCCCAACCCGCTGTGTGCGTACCGGTACGTAGTTTTTATTCAATTCCGACATGGTGGCGGCTGTGACTCCGTTTTCTGTTGTTGTTGTTGTTGTTGTTGTTGTTGTTTATGTGTTTTGTGTGCTCCTGCCGAGATCGAATAGGCGCTCAGAACTATTACGGGGGACCATAGTTAATAGGACCTATGGTATACATAAAAACCTACAAGGTATATATTTAACCATTTTTAGTAACAATATTTGGTCCTATTAACTATGGTCCCCCGTAATAATCTTTTGCAAGCTTGGTATATTCATAAAATTAAAAAACCAACAGCTGTGAGATCGAGGATTTCGTCGAAACTCATCTTTGCCAGCTGTGTGTGATACTGACTTCGATCGCGCGTACTCCGACGGGGTTTCTATGGCCTCATGGCAGGGTATGCAGAGACAAAATCTGAAGCTCCAGAATTCAAGGAGTGGGTTTTCTATATCTGGGGAATAAATATAATATCTACAACTACTGCAGTAAATCACTGAACGCGATACTACTACAAAAACAAGACCTCAAGTAGTGTATACCTGGTAGAGAAACAAAGCCCGCCAGGCCTACTGATCTATGAAGTGCTTGTGCTATAACAAGAAACTACACCCGCCAGTCCGTACTGACGTGTGAGGTGATTATACTGATGTTAATACTCTCTTGTTCTTTGCTGGGCTTGCTTCTATCAGACCCGGCAAGCTCAGGTCTAGGGTCTCCCGAGATGCTCCCCTCGGTGCTGGAGCAGGGGACGGTGGATGTCAATGCGCTTGAAGAGGCGGATAATACCTTCCTGCTGCAGCCGACCCCCCAGGGGTTGAGGAACTACTGCATCATCCAGAGAACCAGGTTCAGTTTTTTTTTTTCAAGTTGCGGGTGTCGCGATTAACGGTTCAGTTTTGTTGGGCTACGTTTTGCTTTTTTGGGTCACGTTTTGTTTGTTTGTTTGTTTGTTTGTTTGGGGGCTTTATCTGTTTTGTTTTGTTTGCTTGTGTGTTCTGTCTGTTTGCTCGGCTTGCACGATTTATTAATAGTTGGTTGTGCGATGTGTTCCTTGTTTTTTGTGTTGCCGGGTTGTCTCTCTCTGTTTTCCTCTCTCTCGACCCCTCTCTCGCTCGACCGGAGAGCAGGGCGGCGGCAAAGCAGCGCCTCGAAGAGAGAGATGCCGGACACGCAAGATGTTGTCGGATCACGGCTCGTTCATCGCTGCTGCTGCTGCTGCAATACCGTGTGCTTCTGTATCAAGTATCAATCAACAGTCAAGCAATCAACAATCAGTTCGATCAAGCTCGTTGTTGACTAATTTATGTGCAGTTTCCAGTTGTTGTTCCTTGTTCTTGATTGTCCAACCTCCCCCCCCCCCCCCCACCCCGGCCTCCCTCCCATTCCCTGCCCCCCTTCTCATCCCGCCGCACCCGACCAGACCCAAACCCAAACCCAACCCACCCTAACCCAGCCCATCCCATCCCAACCCCCGTTATCACTACCGCCTCCGCCGCCGCATTGCAGGTCAACCATCCGAACATACTTCAGGCTGTTCCTGCAGGAGCAGCGGCCTCTCGCCGACTCCTCCCCTCCCCAAACAGGCAGCGGGCCGGGAGGGGGGTCCGCGGGGGCGAATTCGACCGAGAGCGGCGGCTCGAGTTCAGTCGGAGGCGGCGGCAGTGGTAGTGGCAGTGGCGGAGGCGGTAGCGGTGTGGGGGGAGGAGGGGGGGGTACTAGCGGAGGCATGGAAGCCCTTAGAGCGTTGCTTGCGGCGGGCGGTGTCGGAAGCGGTGGCGGCGGAGGGGGTGGGGGGAGTGGCGGCGGTGGTGGTGCTGGTGGCGGCGTGGCGGCGGGGGTGGGGGGGTACGGAGACGGGGGGGTCGGGGGGGGTCGGTTCTTGCTCTCGAGCAAGCGGTACCGGTCCTCCAGGTCTCGGTCGGCGAGCTATGTCTGGAGCAAGAACGGAGTCTGGAAGGTTTGGCCAAAAAATGTATACTTCGAAGTATATGACTACCGTATGTCAATGGTGTTGTCGGCGACTACTAATAGGTAGGTCGGTGTATTTTGTTAATGTTGATACCTCTGCCTTTGTTGATGGCTATGCCCATGGCTCTGTTGATGGTTTTGTCTATGGCTTCGTTGGCTACCAGGTATGTCTTATGATTTCGGCCAGGTCGATGGCTTGGCTGATGGCTGCGCTGATGGCTGTGTCCGTGGTTATGATATATCGATGGCTCTTTTTTTTCTTGCCATATATGTATACATGCACGCAGGGAGGGGGTGGCGGGGGGGCAGCGTGCACCGTGGGAGGCATGAATCGGATTTTTTGTCAGGGCGGCCGGATACGCTGTCTCCCGCCTTATGAGGTGCACCGCCGCGTATCGAGGATTGAGTAACGATGACCACCGCCCTGTTTCCTCCATGTCGCCCCATGTCTCAGTCCCCGCCCAGCCTGCGAGCCCAGCTTGGCCCGACCGAAGGACGCCCACCTCTATCAATAACCTAACAATCAATAATTAACCCAGCGCCCCCCTCCCCCCACTCCGCACTCTCTTTCTCCCCCTGCCACCCCATCTGCTCATCTCACCCCCTTCTCCCCCCCACACTCTCTCCCCCCCCCCCCCCCCCCCCACCCCCTCCTTCCCCCCTCTCACTCCCCTCCGAACTTCCGTCCTCTCCCTCCCCCCCCCCGCTTCTCCCATGTACAGGATAAGCACGCCCTGGCGAAGGTGGCAACCCATCCATGGGGCGCCAAGGGCGAAGGCACGATGAACTCCCCCTCCCTCATCGGCACCCACGCGCTCTCCCTCGTCAGCCCGGCTTCCTCCTCCTCCGGCACCGCCGCCGCCACCCCCTCCACGGCCACCGCCACCGCCACCGCCACCTCCACCAACTCCGCTACCGCCACCGCCACCGCTACCGGTAACTCTACCGCGTTTCCTGTGTCTTCTGGTGGGTCTGCCGTTGCCAGCTCTCCGCTCGATGACGGGTCGGACGGGAAGGCTCGCAGCCCTGCGCTGTCTGTTTCTAGTGGGAGCTGTGGCGGTGGTGGCGGCGGCGGGGGGGGTGGAGGCGGGGGGGGCGGGGGGCAGTAGGGGCGGGAGCGGGGGGGGGAGTGGAACGGAGAGCGGTGGGTACCGTGGGCTGGAAGGAGGGAACCCTCCCTGGTGAGAGCGGTGTCTTTAGTTTTGTTCTGGTAGTGGATTTTTTTTTATGGGGGGGGGGGGGGGGGGGGGAGGGACGTACACGCACTCATTCGTTCTTTTGACCATTGACCACGTCCCTTTCGAGACGGAGCACCGTTCCTACTCCTCTATTAGAGACACCTCCGACATTTAGGCGCTCATTGCGTTGATTCCAATATATTACATAGAATTTTTCTGCCAATCTTATCCCCTTCCTGCTCGGCCGCCTGCGGCCACCATCTATCTCCTATGACCGCGATCGTTTTCTCGCTGCGATCTCGTGTGCCAAACTCCTTGCTGATATGTCATCGCGTTCCTTTTTCGCCACCTGTGGCCACCATCTATCTCCTAGGAATAGCTATCGTTCTCTACCTACTACGTTTCAATAGTGTACCAAACTTATGTCATACTTCGAAGTATTCTTCTATTTCCCTCATCTTTTCTTCACACATCCCGTTCCGGGGATGGGTTTCCGGGGGGGTGGTGGGATGTGGGGCGCGGAGGGGGGGGGGGGGGGCGGGGGGGGGGGGGGGGGGGGTGTACTCGATAGGAGGTATGCGGGGGGGGGGGGGGGGTCATGCCGAGTGGGGGGTAGCGTGGCATTGGGGGGTAAGGGGGAAGGGGGGGAGGGGTCAGAACTCAGAACTGTGTGTGTGTGCGGGACGAATATGATCGGCATGCGTGTCGGTGGTATCGAAATCAAGGCGGCTCGAGGTGGCTTGAACTCAAACGAAACCAGGGGCTGCCTAAATGAACGGACGCTTACGGAACGGAGGCGTTTCTGATGTTGAGGGCATGACGCACTGTTCTTTCTGCCCGGAGGCGTGCAGTTGCCAAATATAGGAACCAGGCCGCCGCCGCGTCTGTGTTCCTTGTTTGGCCGCAAGAAACGAGCCAGGTGTGCGCCCAGTTACAGTTTATGATTCACACCTAAGCGTACGTCTTAGAGATCCCTCTATTGTGTTATCCTGCGCCCCCCCCCCCCCCCCCCCCCCCCCCAATGCTCCCCCCTCGCTTCCTCGCCCCCTCTGTTCGACGTTTTTCTCTTCCGGTTCTCTTTGTGTTTTGGCCGTCTGTACTGACTTATCTCTTGCCTTATCTATCCCCCCCCTCCCATTATATATAGGTTGGGTTGGCGTCGGTTGGCAACGACACTGTAAAGCATGCCGCTCCTATGTGAGCTAGACAACCAGGGTACCGCTTTTTCTTTTTCTTATTATTTTTCTTTTTGGCGGTCGGTCACAGCTGGTTGTCGAGCTAGATTGTTTGTGCGAGGTGAACAACCTTTACTCCGCACAAGTGGGGATGATCGTATCACGTAGTGTTTATGGTAAGGCACCCAAGAGGCAGATACATAATACTCCCATTGCTGTCTCTGGAAGTGGCTACACCAGAAATTAATTTATATTAAATTAAATCAATTCATCCATATGCAAGTCTGCCTCACAAGCGGTACCTAGTAGGATGCAGCTCACCCTTGACGCGACTAGCCAGACACCTCACGGCGCTTCGCGCTTGGTGCAAGCAAAGTCTGCTGGTCGGTGAAAACTCGACGTGCTCCGTCCCGGAATTGTAGGGATGCGAGGGTCTATGTTCATACGACTACGGCCATGCATGAGATGGAGTGCATCTCTGCTAGCGAGTACACCCCCCCCCCCCCCCCCCCCAACCCCCGTCTCATACTACTGTACTCACTTATCTCTTGTCTTATCTATCACCCCCCCCCCGCCCCCCCCCACTGCACTAACTTCTCTTGCCTTATCTATCACACCCCCACACCCCCATCTCATACTACTGTATCACTTACCTCTTGTCTTATCTATCACCCCCCCCCCCCCCCCCCCACCCCCCTCTGCTGTACTCACATCTCTGGCCTTATTTATCCCCCCCCCCTCCCACCCCCCGTATCATACTACTGTACTCACTTGTCCCTTGCCTTGCCTTATCCACCCCCCCCCCCCCCCCCCCACCGAACCATCGCATCCAACCATCGCATCCAACCAGCTGGGCCGTAGTGGTGAACGTACAATCGGAGGGGAGGCGCGCCTACTCTACGCTGCCGCCATCGTGCCAGACCCTAGCGCGGCGGCGGTAGCTGGGGCGGCGACAGCGCTCGGAATGGGCAGCGGTGGTAGCGGGAGCGGTGGGGGGGGAAGCGGCGGCAGCGGCGGCAGCGGCAGTGGCGGTGGTAGTAGTGGCGGCGCTGAACAGAGCACGGAGGCGTCCTTAGCGGAGGGACTGAGGTACGGGGTCGGGGGGGGGATGGGGGGGGGTGGGGGGGGGGGGGGTGTACTCGATAGGAGAGATGTACTCCATCTCATGCATGGCCGTAGTCGTATGATCATAGACCCTCGAATCCCTACAATGCCGAGACGGATCATGTCGGGTTTTCACCGACCAGGCAGACTTTGCTTGCACCAAGCGCGAAGCGCCGTGAGGTGTCCGCGAGTCGCATGAAGGGTGAACCGCATTCTACGAAGAACCGCTTGTTCGGCGGACTTGTATATGGATGACAGCTTCAATGAGTTATTATAATTTCCGGTGTAGCCACTTCCAGAGACAGCGATGGAGTACTATGTAACTGCCTCTTGGGTGCCTTACCTTGAACACCACGTGATGCGATCATTCCCACTTGTGCTGAGTGAAGGTTGTTCACCTCGCACAAATGAAGCGACTCGACAACCAGCTGTGACCGACCGCCGAAAAAAGAAAGAGAAAAAAAAAGCGGTACCCTGGTTGTCTAGCTCAAGTAGTGAGCGGCATGTTTTACAGTGTCGTTGCCACCCGACGCCAACCCAACCTACATACAATAGGGGAGGGGGGGCAGGAAGGATGGGGATGGGAAGGGGGGAAAGGGGGACGGGGGGTTTACTCATGTCATGCATGGCCC
>JARUPZ010000019.1:4448561-4501061 GCA_031213475.1 Nereocystis luetkeana
TCGCGTAGCTCAAGGCGCAGGGCTCCGTTGAACCCGAAAGTTGGCCCAGACTGCTTGCATGTATGTGTGTCCGCTGGTGAATCCGCGCGGTATACACGTCAACGTCGGGAGCGGTTTGGGGCCCGATTTCGCGAGGATTGAAGTTTCCATGCATGGGGGGACAGACAGACAGACAGACAGACAGACAGACAAGTTTCGAATATCCGACACAGGATACCCTCGGTAAACCCAGGGATGGCCATAAAGCGGATGGTCTTAAAACGGGTGCGTACACTCACACCGCTGCTATAGAGAGATGGATGACACTATGAGCGGTCGATTTTTCCCTCTACCATGTACCAGGTATTTGGTAGGCCATGAACAACAATAATATACCAACTCACGAGATCGTCGGTAGAGCCTTTTGAGTCGGCAGGATCTCACGACGAACAACTCTAAGGATCGCTCGGTTTTCATGTATGTCATGTACACAAACGGTCCTTACTATACTTCTGCGCCAGAGTGGTGCTCGGTAGGTGCCGTTCACCAACTATTGATCACTGAAATTTTAAGTCGGTCAGCCGGCTGGCTACCAATCGACTTGCCGACTATAGTCACAGGCGAGCAAATTATAAGCGAGCCAAATCAGCCCCCTCCCCGGCCGAGAGGACCCCCGGCCCGAAAATAGAAAATGTTTCGCTACGCATTCAACAATCCTTTCTGCAAATAGAATGTGGAAACCCAATAAAAAGTCGGATAGTCGGCACCTCCGGAAAACGACTAACTATTTAGCCCGGCTAGTAACTACTGTAGTTGGTGACTTAAGTCGGCCGACTCACAGCTCTAGGAAATCGGCATTCAAGTGTATGCCGATCGTTGTTTGGCATGGCATATGGCAAGAAAGATGACAAATTACTTGATCAAAGAATAGGAATTTCAATTCGGTCTCGTGACGCACACAGCTGTCACGGCCGTACTCACAATCGGCAACAGCAGCAGTATCTTGCCGATTCGCTTTAATCTAAACCAGTACAATATCCGTGCGTCGGTCGCGAAACAAGGCCGATAATCCTGCTACATGCATGACCTTCAAAACATCGCGTGTAGTTTCAAGGCTTTTTTATGACTATTCGTATTTTCCCCCTCCCAACTTGTTTTCCTTCCCAGTTTCTCTTCTCGTCCTTCAAGGCAAGATCCGGCATGGCAAGAAAAAACAAGAACAAAGAACAAAAAAACAAAACGTGCACCAAAATAAACGGGTACTGATAAAACCAAAACACCAAAAAAACACGAAACACACAAAAACCATATTCGGAAAAAAAGTATACAACAAGAAAAAAAGAAGAAGGTATATATATATACGAACGCACAAAAAAAATAGCACGCAGTCCGTACTCGACCTCCGCGATGTAGCGCCGAGCGGACCGTGAGCAAAGCTACAGCAGTCAGTGGACTCGACCGAACAGCAAACAAGACACCAAACACGCAGCATCAAGCGTGCCCTGCTTGCGGTAGGCACAAGTTTCGTTTGCTGCGCTCTTCACCACTACTGTGCGTACGTACTCTGACGGAGGTGCAAGGTCATCGGGGTATATATACATAAGAACACCCTTCAAACGTTCCCGAAATTTCCGCCCAAATCGGTACCATACAGCGGCAGTAGTACCAGACAGGACACCTAACATAACAAGAAAAAAAAAAAAAACAGAAAAGCTCGCCCAGCGCTGGATTTTTTTATTCTTGAAAGAATGGGTGCGTTCTCAATTGCAGTAACTTCAGGTCTAACGGCTCCCGAGTTTCTTGTTTTCCTCTGAATCTCAGCTATAGGAGGAGTCCTCAGTGCTCGCCTTCTCAGTACATACTGGTACCGCGTATATAGTTAGAGCGTAGGTTTCCTGTGCTGCGTAGACGACTGCGGGGATACGGGGCACTGCTGCGCCCACGCGGAGTAGCTTCACGGAAGCGCAGGAGAAACAGCAAATCTAGCTACCATACGGTGCGTAGACCGTACGGACGAACGAACGGTAGAACATAGGTCAATCGGTGTTTTTTCCGCACAATCGTTACACGCCCTCTCTTACAGTCTAGAAGTAAACGAAAAGCACAAAAACAGGCAGGACGAGAAAAAAAAAACATAATAAATAAACGAGCGAGCTTACTTAAAACGTTGAAAAACAAAACCCGATTCTATGTTCTATAATACGTTCTGCAAGCTACACGTACTGGTGTGAAAGAAAGAGGGAAAAACCGAAAAAGAAGAAAAACAAAAGAAAAATAAAAGTGGGTATGAAACTTGACTTGCCCGTTGTGCGGCCTGCCTATACACACAAAGCCCAGATATAAAACGTACCAGGTACCTAGTACGTACCAGACGCGGTAATAGATACCAATCCGCCCCCAAACATCAAAAGGAAGATACCACACTATTAACCGTGGGCTACGATTTGAATAAAAAAAACGCGGGTTCGACCCCGGAACCACCACCTTTTAGGTGTTAGGTTCGGAAAAGGAGTGGTACTTCGTGCTACAGGCTACATACGCTACGAGTACACATCCAACTAAGAAGTGAAGCGCGCGTGTTGTGCCAAAACCAACCCCCCCCCCCCCCTTCCGTCTCGAAAGGATGCGTGGTCAAAAAGCCGAAGGCAGGCAATAAATGAAAAGCAACGAATGAGAACCCCCCCCTCCCCCCGGCCCGGCCGTGCATGAGATCGAGTACATATCTCCTATCGACTACACCCCCCCCCCCCCCCCGGCCCCCATTCCTGTCTGTCGAAGTGGCCACACCGGAAAACAAATTAACTCATTGAAGCTGTCATCCAGGTGCGAGCAAGACCGCCTCACAAGCGGTTCTTAGTAGGAAGCGGCTCATCCTTCATGAGACTCGCCGAACATCTCACGGCGCTCGCGCTTCGCGCTTGGTGCAATCAATGTCTGCCTGGTCGGTGAAAACCCGACGTGCTCCGTCCCGGCTTTGCTTGTAGGGATGCGAGGGTCTATGGTCATTCGACTACGGCCATGCATGATACCGAGTACACCCTACCACCGCCGCGAATAGCGCTTCGAGCACAACCACCACCAGCACAACAGTCGATCGATCCCTCGCATCCATCGAAAGCCACCGCCCGCATCAAAATTCATACCCACCTATCGTGTCACAGAGCATACACTCGCACACCAAGCCCGCGTCAACCCAAGGAGCATGAACAAAGCAAAACCACATGGCCGCGACCCCTACAACCTCCACACCGCACAATTCCATTCATCAATCCTCCAGACCCAACAATTCCATTTTTCTCGCGAGGGGCGACAATGGCCCTTCCAAGCAAGCAAGCAAGCGGCGGCGTACAAGATAACCGAGCGCGGCTACCGATCGCCGTCGTCCTCCACATACTAGCATGGACAAGCTCTCCCGCCCTCTACCCCCCCCCTCTCCGCTAGTTCTGAAGCTGAGCGCCCCCCGGCCGCCGCCGTCGCCACCGCCGCCGCCGCCGCCACCGTAATCTCTCCCCCCTCTCCTCCGCTCCCCTCCCGACGACAACGGACAGCCAAGCCAACTATCTCCTGTTCTGTCCTTGTCCTGCCTATCCTGTCCTGTGTGTCTGCCTGCCTGCCTGCCTGCCTGCTGCCACTGTGGAAACCCCCCGCCGGGGACGCTACGATTTCAACCCCCCCCCCTCCCCACACACACATCTACCGGATCTGCGCTTCCTTTTTTCCTTTTCCACCTTCCCTTTTCCCGTTTGGCAGCTTTCACATAGAAAAATTTGGTACTTGATAACATGGATAGGCGTGCCATTTCTCGCCTATGAGCCAACGCCCGAAATGCGAGCCTGGAGCTCGCTGGGTTGCACTGCGGAAGCGGCGGGAGCGAAAGGGGGTTGGGGATTGACGGGGGGAGGGTGAGTGGGTGGTGGAAACTAGGGTTGGCAGGGGGGGGGTACCCATTTGTTGCTCGCCTCAGAGATTTGACCGTTCACCACGCATCCCTTTCGAGACGGAGGGGTGCACTCATGTCATCCATGGTCGTAGTCGTATGGCAATAGACCTCCGGGGGGGGGGGGGGCTAGGGGGGGAGTGGAATGGGGGGGAGGGAGGGCAGGGGCGAGGGGGGGGGAAGGGGTGAGTGGGTGGGAGGGGAGGGAGTGAGTGGGTAGGGGGGAGGGCGGGTGTACTCGATATCATGTACCTGGTATGGCCGTAGTCGGGGGGGAAGGGAGGAAGGTGTGGGGGGGAGTGGGGTCAGCGCATCCTGACACGTTCCGAAAATCGCGCTATGTGTCGCCGAAAATACCGCTGCCTCCACGCATCTGCATCGCCCAGCCCATGCCTCCACGCATCTGCATCGCCCAGCCCGGATGGTTTTCACACGTAACATGCATTGCTGATCCGACCGCCAAGCACATCATGTAGCAGCAGTATCAGGCAGGTATCATGCACGTATAGGACGGATGCCGTCCGCTCCCGCAGAGCGAGCGGAGACGTGCAAGTGCGGCTTGTAAAAAATATCAACTCGCCCGTGAGGATAAAAAAAAACGACAAAATGAAACGAGAATCGAGCGAACAAGCAAGCGAACCTGTAAGCCAGCGACCGACCAACCAACCAACCAACGGATCAACCGACGGATCAACCAACCAACCAACCAACGGATCAACCGACGGATCAACCAACCCACCAACCAACCAAACAATCAACCAACAGACCGATCAACCAACCAAATAATCAACCAACCAACCAACCAACCAACTAACCAACGAACCAACCAACCAACCAAGCGAGCGAGTCAGCGAAAAAACAGGCAGGCAAAGCCAGTTACTCGCCCCCATCGCCCTTTGCAGCTGCTGGTGCACCGCGATGCCGTCGAACATCATCTCCAGCTCGTCCAGCTTGCCGTCGTCCGTGAAGCCCGCCCTCAGCATTCCGCTCTTCTCAACCTCAGGGGGACCCGAACTCGCTGAGGAACCCAAACGCCCACCCGCCCACCCACCCACCCACCCACCCAATCACCGGTCGTTCGTCGACCATCCGTGCCACAGAAAAAAAAAACACCCGTCCGGCGTCGCGAGACGGGCAAACGAAACGTCCGCGCACCAGGGTAGCAGTGCGTGCGCGAGTTAGGAACCATGAGCTGGTTAGGGAGGGGGGAGATAGGAACAATACGCAATCGGTTGGGGGTGTAGGAGCGGAGGGGGGGGGTGGGGATAGGGAGTTGGGGGGGGGGGGGGGGCAGGGTGAGGGGTAGGGGGGGGTGGGGTGGGGGGGGGGGGGGTGTACTCATTATCACGCATGGCCGTAGTCGTATGACCGTGGACCCTCGCATCCCTACAAGGCAACGATTGCAGCAGGGCCAACAGGAGGCGGGGGGGGGGAGGGGGGGGGGGGCAGGGACAGCCAATAAAACACGCCTTGGGTCGACTTTATGAAGCGGCAACTATTTCAGCACGGAGAGCGGGAGCAGGGGGGAGAGGAAGACGAACGATCGATAACCACGCCTGAGCAGGGGCACACACGTTGGCCGTGTGAGAGGGGACTGGCCACGGAAGGCGATGCCGGGACGGAGCACGTCGATTTCTCACCGACCAGGCAGACATTACTTGAACCAAGCGCGAAGCGCCGTGAGAGGGGGGGGGGGGGGGGGGGGGGTGGGGGGGGTATTCATGCCACGCATATAGAAGACGGCAAGCCGAGGGTATTTCTTCGTTTCTGTCGCAGCACCTAAGTGGCAACTCGTGAGCCTGAGCGAGCACGGGGCTTTCATCAGACACAAATAAATCAGAATATTGACAGTCTTCTTGTTATATGGATTTTTTCGACCGACGCAAAAGTCGTTCCCCTCAAAGGCCAACCAAGTAACAACACCTTTCCAATTCAGAATTTTACGTTTTTGGCCAACGCACAAAAGCTTTCGTGTGACAAGCATTCGTTCGGGGTCTCTCCCCGCTCCCCCCCCCCCCCAAAGCACGCAGCAACACCATCCTCACACGAGTACGTTAGAACAATTCGCACGACACAGATCACCCATGCCACCTGTATGCATGCGCACGTGCCGACGGTCGTCACGCTGACCTTCGAGGAAGCCCCCCCCCCCCCCTGCCCCGCCCAGCCTCCCCTCCCTCTCGAAAGGGATGCGTGGTCAATGGTCAGATCACTAAGGCATGAGACAAAAGAATACGTACACTCCCCCTCCCCCCCCAAATCCCCCTCTCCTGCTCACCTAGAGTCCACGGTGCACATGTTGAAGACGCACATGATCCCCTCGTCAGCCGAGAACATAAGGTCTCCCGAGCCTATGCAACACTTGAGGTGCACGCGAGGCCTCTCGCTCGAATCATCGTCGCCGACACCCCCTCCCCCCGCCCCCTCCGTCTTGCCCCCGCCCCCACCCTCCGCTTTCTTTCGGCACCTCTCGGCCATGGTGATGCACATCTCCTATATACGCGAGCGCGGGGAGGGCGCAGGACAGGGTGCCGGATACTATTACGGGAGACCATAGTAAACAGGACCAAAATATTGTGAGTAAAAATAGGTAAATATAGACCCGGTAGGTTTTTGTCTAGACCATACCTGGTAGTTCCTATTAACTATGGTCCCCAGTAACAAAAACAAAAAACAAAAAATCTGAACAAAAACACCAAGAGATAAACTCCAACCCAAAACTAAAAACAAAACCACAAAATGAAACAAAAAACAGCTCAACACAGAAACAAAACACACACACACAAAATGACAAGAACGAAAAAAAAAACATCGAAAAGCATTACCGTACGGAACACGCCGTGAACCACCGTCGAACGAGTGAGTGCCGCGAATCGCGACTGCAGTCACCCGTAGCCTCGACTCTCCTCGACGCTTATCACTCCAACACCTCAACACTGCCGACGCCGGCATACCCCCAACACCCGCTGTTTACCCCTTTAATACCGCAGTCCCGATTGGGGGACAAACCAGTCTACTTCCAAGTGATTTGCCCCCAAAACGGGACTGGGGCCCTATCACGGGGGACCATAGTTGATAGGACCTGTCGTATACATATAAAAACCAGTATATTTAACCATTTCTACTAACAATATTTTGGTCCTATTAACTATGGTCCACCGTAATAAAAGGGCTTGACACTGCAAAGCCAAGCGCATCGAACACAACCTTCTAGAGCCTGCTGTAGGACCTTCTATTCATAGAACCTTCTAGAACCTTCCAGAAGCAATGCGAAGCGCATCTAGGCAAAAAAAAAAAGAGGGAACTCCGACCGCTCTCTCACCGTGAGGGACTCGGTGTCGGAGATCATGCCCTCCACGCCGTACATGACGCGCCTTCTTCCCTCCTCCACGTCGGCCGGGTCGAACGGTCGGTAAGGCGTGATCGGAAGAGAGAGTCGAAAGTCTTCCGACAGGATCTGCGGCGGTTCAAGTCTCGTCGGGGTGTGAGATTTCGTCCGTTAAAGTTTCGTCGGCTCACGTTTTCGTTGGTTTCATTTTCGTCGGTTTCATTTTCATCTGAGTAGGTTTCGTCGGTATAACTCTCGTCGGTTTCATTTTCGCCGGTGCAACTTTCGTCCGTGAAAGTTTCGTCGATTCAACGTTTCGTTTTCGGGAGTTAAGAGGGGAAAGGTGACGCATAACAAATGACGACTACAGCAGTACGTACAACATCAGCTACAGGAAGCAATGTGAGGCTGCCCGATTACAGGGGGCAGCGCTTTTGCTGTTCGCAACCACTCCAACGCACGGATTCGCACAACACGCGTACTACTATTAAATAATCTCGCTGTAAACCCGGGCCCTTACCCTTGTCTCCGGCCACCACCACCCATCACCCACCTCCGTCCACACGGCCTCGTCCGTAACGCCATCGCATCTCAGGTCCAACACCTTCGCCAGCGTGTTCGACCAGCGGCCGATCTGCTCCTGCTCTTCTCTCGAAGCGTCCTCTTTCTTGCGCTCCACTGCCGCCTGTTGGGTCCGAAAGATGAAAGGCACGAAAAAAAAAAGAAAAAAAAAGGGAATGGAAAGGACAGCATCTTGGTTCTTTACTTTTGTTGGAACATACCCAAAAACAACAAAAAGGCGTGCGCTCGTTTTCGAGTTCAAAAGTTCGAACGAAAAAAGGCGAAACTTGAAACAAAAGGAACAAGAAAGCCAATGCGGAAAGCACTGCCTTATTTGATGCCAAATACTCAAAGTATTATGTTCGTTTTGTTTGCTTTTTTCCATCCCAAACTTCGCCCTTAATTTGCTCTCTCCCTCCTATACAGCTAAATAGTCGCAACTCAGATCCAGGGTCACCTATCACAGAAGGCGTTTCTCCCCCCCTCCCCACTACGGTACGTGCCTTGCACTTTCATCGCGACAAAGGTTCGGCACTTTCTTCCCTTCTTGACTCGTGCATGCGTGCACAACGTCGGAGACCGGAGATGCTGACCGAAAAAAAAAAAAAATGACTTACCACATGCGTATTTAGTATGTAAAAGGGCTGACTGAATGAACTCCCGTGTGGGGGACATATTACTTGGAATTAGAGTCATATACGGTGTTTTGAAGTGTAGTACACCAGTGCAGCAGTAAAAGGTTAATCTCCAGATAGCTTTACTCTCGTAAGTACGTACACTATTAATAGTGCAGTATCAATGGCGAAAGGTTCAGGTTCAGATACGTGCTTCACGTACAGCAGTGCAATACGAAGCGAAAGGAACCCTTTCACCCACTGAACCGCACAGAAAAATGCATCCAACTCTAATTCCGAGGGATTTGTCCCCAGTGGTCCCAAAAAATGGGAGTGCAGTCCTATTTTAGGACCGCAGTCTCATTTTGGGGACAATTGGGGACAAATGGCTTGGAATTTGAGTGGTGCGCCCCCAAAACGGGACTGGAGTTCCAATAGGGTTAAGAGGCATGTGAAGGTGATAAACCTGTTTTTATTGCTGTATTGATTGCTGATTTATTGACGAGTTGTTGGTTCAACGGTCTACTCGCACTCGAGAGCAAGGAGGGCGACGAGCCAGCCCTCTATCAATGTTTTGGTCGTCCGGATATTTCTACGTAAGAAATTTATTTGGAGCGATTTTGCCTCGATTTTGTAGCAGGGGTGCGATCAGGTCGGCGTGGGGTCAGGGCGTGTCTTACCCCCCCCCCTCCCCCTCCGAGAGCATTCGAACAAACCGAATGGAACATTACTTGCCGCACGAATTTGGTGCTGAGTGCTGAGCGGTATGATAATGACTGGTTATGGAAAATGAAACAAAAAATAGATTCAGTGCAGCCCGAGAAAAACAGTTATTAATAGTGTATCTAGAAGAGGAGGAAGGAAGAAGAAGCGTTGCACCCCTTTTTCTTTTTTATTTTATGGGAGGAGCGAACGGCCCGATCGAACGGGAACAAAAAGCAAATAATTTGATGTAGATGGACACGAAGAGAGAAGAGAGGACCTTTAACAATCTGGGAAAAGGGACCTTTAGGTTGGTAGGCTGTTCAGGTGTTTTGGTTCCTGCAGGGATCAAGGTACGGGCGGAGACCCAACCCAACCCCTGACTCTAACCCTAACCCTAACCCTGACATCAAACCGCAGCCAAAACGGGCCAAAACTCGCCATAAACGCGGCTGCGCCGCGTTTGCATCGAAACAGGAAATTTTTCAGTTGCGGACGACGATTCCGAAGTGCAGACCACGCTACGCATTTTTCAAGTAAAAAACATCCCTAAAGATCCCTTCTCCCAGATTGCTAAACCTACTCACCCAAGATATAGACGTGTGGACGTGCACACCATTTCGTCTCCCCGAATTCGGAAAATAAATAATAATGCACATGTTGGTAGATTTTTTCTCTGCAAAACCAAACTGCAGACCCCAAATACCGCCTCCGTCCGCCGGGCATAACATCTCGATTTAAACGCCAGCCACACCACACACCCCCCCCCGCGCCCCCCCCCCCTCCCCAACGCCGACCGTCGTGGCACAGCCCCATCATCTCCCTGCATGCGAGGGATTTGCCGTGGCATGTAGTAAAAGATTAAAGATACAATGATACAGCAGCAGTTCGTGTTCGTACAAATTCAGCTGGCGAGGCCCAGGATTCTGCATGGACCCAAGCACGTTTTTTTACACAGGAACGGAACGAATGACCATGAGCAGCCTCGTTGCGTTCCGCTCGTTCTCACGCTCTTTTGGGCGCCCTCGGGGCGCCAAGCGCGAGCAGAGGGCATGTACATTGTGCTTCAGTAAGAAAATGCTGAGGACATGTTCAGTGTGCTTCTGTGAGAAAACGTTGCAACATTTTCTTGTGCGGTCCTTTTAGGTTGCGAAAATGGTCCTCGGCCAATAACACAAGAGAACAACCAAAGCTACATACGAGTATACACGATAGAGACTATTAATACCAGGTACAGACAGAGGTATACGGCGACAACTTCGCGCCGAAAGGCACAAAAAGGGGGAGAAAGGAGAACAGCGAAAAGGAGGGAGTCTTTTCCGATGCCTTGCATCCTGCTTCTGTTGGGTTGGTAGCGCGGCGTGTGCTGAGAGAGCGCGCTCCTTTGGTTCGCTGACGGGGGTCGGACGGCATGCCTCAAGGGTTCGTGGCTGGCGATTATGTGATTTGGCGAATTGATTCGTGCTTCCTGTGTCTTGTGAAGAAAACCTTTCGTACCGGTATACTCGTGGATTCTTTTTTAGGTTTTGTACGTACAACAGCCGTATGTATAACCGTACAAGTTTTGAACGGCGCTGTTGCCTCCCCAGCTCTCTCTTGCTTATCACACACCTTGGAACGACATCCAGCAAACACAAAATCCCTTTGAATCATACCGCTGTCGCTGCTGCTCCTCCTCCTGCTGCTGCTGCTGCTGCTGCTGCTGCTGTCGCTGTAGGCGAAGAAGAAAATCGACAACTTTTCCTATGTGGTTGAGTCAACGCCGTACTATTACAGCAGTAACTGATGTACACCTTCTGGGATACGACGACTTTGTGTATGAAAAAAACAATCCGAGCTTGATTTACTCGTAAAAGTCTCTGGCGTAGTTTGTGATAATATGCGCCCGCCCCCCCCCCCCCCCCCCCCACCACCCCCCCCCCAACGGCGTGTGGGGGAAGAAACACGAGACGCGTGAAGGCGGCTTGCTCACGCCAGCGAGCATATTGAGTGCTCCATCCCCGACGGAACTTCAGTCGCACCTCAAGCAGTGCTGACACAACTAGATCAGACGTTTTGTCTGTCAACGCTACCGGTATACTACTGTTAACCCTTTTAGGACTGCAGTCTCGTTTTGGGGACAATTGGGGGACAAATTACTTGGAATTTGAGTGGCATGTCCCCAAAACGGACTGGAGTACTAACGGATACGACGTCGTCGTGGCCGGTCTACTTTTTTTTTTCTTTTCTTTTTCAACATCACTTTTACTTTCCAGCCTTATTACTCGTGGGAGGTTTTACCCTCAACGAGCTTCTGGACAAGCCGTGGTCACAGGTGTCATCCCTTCTCCCCCCCGGCACGTGCCTTTAGTTTTTTAACTTATAAAGTAGGAAAGGATGGAGATTCAATGAAATGACTCAAATCCATCAGAAAAAAAAGATGCCAGGTACCTATCTGGTGCCCGTACCAGCCAGTATCAATATATCAGACCTTGTCTTTTTGTTTTTTTGTGCGACACGCCTTGTGGGTGGACCGAAAAACAGACCTCCTGTGCTTCTATTGATAATCATAGACAGCCGCAGCCGCAGCACCGCAGCTGCTGGCTTTATTCGGCAAAGACAGCTTTTGCTGCTGATTTATGTATGTATGTACAGGAGTATGTGTGTGCTCTATAGGCAGTAAAGTTGGTTATTTCTCACCCTTTGCGCGTGCATGTTCTCGACGCGTTCCTTGAGCTCCTCCATGTACTGCTTCTTCCGGGCCCTCGTGTTCCGAGCATGCACGCGGTTGCGCTCGCGGTCATGCTTGGCTCGCTCCTCGGCCGTCATCTCTGCCTTGCGCTTGCCGTCGTACGAGCATGGGTCCTCCCCCCCGCTGCTGTTGCCGCCGGATATCATGCACGCTGGGAATGCTGGACTGCGTGTCTGCTGCTGCTGCGCACTGGAGCTGTGCACAAAGGCGGGGCGTTTAGGTGACTTGATGTTTGTTTGTGCCTCTTCAACTCTTCAATCACAGCAGCAGTAGACGGAGGACTAGGGTTACGTCGGCTGAGACTCTCTTGCCCACCACATGCACCAACGTAAGAGAGCCTTCGCGAGTGTGTCTGGCAGAAACTAGGGTAGGTATTTATCTGCTTCGCTGGTGATCACGGTATTTCCAGTATCTCCTGTCTCCGGACCCGTCTGCTGCTGCTTGGAGAGGAGAGGGTGTGCCTGGTGCCGGTTTGTACCTGCAAAAGTCGGTGGGTTTGGTGTTTGGTGTTTGGTGTTTGGTGTGGCCCTTTCTTTGAGTTGTTTCGATTTTTGGAATGGTTTTTACATTTTTTACGGAAATTTTGACCAATCCGAACACGAGAAAAATGGTTCACAAAGTTGAGTGTCAACTATTCAATCGGTACAACTCACAACTGCTTGTTTTTGCACGACGGTGCGTGGGATCGGGGGTGGGAGTGAGGATGGGATCGGGGGTGGGAGTGGGGGTGGGATCGGGGGTTGTGGGGTGGCGTAGTGGGTTGGGAGTTGGGGGTGGGGGTGAGGCTGCAATGGAGCGTGTGGTTTTATTATAGGGGTGAACGCGGGAGGGGTGTGTGTAGTGCAATCTTGTTTGTTGTGGGTAGTGAGGGGGGGGGAATGGGGGATAGGAAGGACGTTAGGGAATGTGCTTACTGCACGAGTAAAATAAGTACCACGCACGGTATTACAGAGGCATTCTGATACGGAGATTCGGTTGCCTAAAATATGCGTGTCAGCGAACAAGGCACACGACTAGCTGAGAACTTGCGCAAGCCGAACGTGTCTGGATGGGTATTGGGAGCTCAACGCACAAGATAAAACCGACGAATAGTTCCTACAGCCCGTTTGTGTGTTTGTGAACAGACCAGAGGCCATCTAGCAGAAGAAGCTGTTGAGAGATCGTGCAGGGCACTTGTTTTTTTTTTGTGTGCAACACAAACCAAACGTCACGATAGCACAAGGAACGTACGAGTACTTGTTTCGGATACAAGATGCCCCATAGATGACACTGGTAAACTGTTGTCTGCAACTGTCACTCTTGACTTGACAGAAACGATCGATCCCGTTCGTTCAGGATGAAAAAAAAAAACATCCGACGTTGACTAAACGTCGGACTGCCGCCGCCGCTACCACCATAACATTGCAGCTGAAAAGCCAACGAACGAACCAACATCCCCGTATCCCCTTGACTAAGAGGGAGGAACCCTGTCCGGTTTGAAGCAGAACATACATGCTACCAGGTGCCAAGACATACCAGGTAGCTGCTAATGATTAATGGTTGCGCGCTCGCATCTGATCGGTTTGCAATTTTATGATTGGTCAAAAACAGTAAGAAAAGGTGTTCTGAAGACTGTTGGAATCTACCCCCGGCCAGCACGCGGCGTGGCATCCAAGGTGAGAACGCTTGGGATTGTTTTCGGTCGTGTTTTTGCTTGTATGTTTCATGTTTATTTTCGACGGAAGCCCCTCACGCAGTAGACTATACGTAAGCGTTAACCCCGACCCCCATATCGACACCGCCGCCGTGCCAGCTCTACTGAGTCAAGAGAAAGGAGTTTTTTCAACTGACTGCGAATCCTACGGCATAATAATTGGCCTGACTGGTGGAATCTATCCCCGGCCAGCACGCGGCGTGTCATCCAAGGTGATATCGTTTGGGATTGTTTCCGCTCGTATTTTTGCGTGGATGTTTTATATATATATTCGATGAAGCCCCTCACGCAGTAGACTATACGTAGCGTTAACCCCCGACCCCGATATCGACAACGCCGCCGTGCCTGCTCAACTACTTCAAGCAATTGTCAGCAAACAAGTCGCGTGAACGAGGAACCCGAAAGGAGAATTAAACCGAAATGACGAGGGAACAGCAAGAACCGACAGACAGAAAAAAAACGAACAAAACTGCACTTTCAAAATTAGGGAACTTGACGAACCAAGAGAGACACGGCCGTGGGGAAAGTTCTACTCGCAAGCAAGTCTCCACTTTTTTCTCTCTTCTATTTATTTCTCCACAAATTCCGTTTCAAAACCCCTAAACTAACCCCCTCTCGAAAAAATGGACTGATGTGCTGCGCCTTCATCAATTCGATAGACCAACACAATAAAGAAAAATTGATGCGCATCTTCCTTTTATCGATAAACAAAATCGTCTCAGGTACCTCTTCGGCACCTCAACAAGCTCGTGTCTCTTGAACAGCGTGTCTCTCTTCTTTCCCCCTACCGCCCCCGCCCCCCTACAGCCTCCGCACGGAGGGAAGCACGAACTGAAGAACGTCTCCTACTGATAGCAACACAAGCAGATACACGCTCGTCCGTGCCGACTCCGCTGCTCCCTCTGTACGAAGAGCGAACTATATAAAAAAACGTGAAAGGAACAGCAGCAGAAAATGATCGATAACCCCCGACCTTGCCTTCTCCTTCTTCTTCGTCCTCCTCCTATGCACAACAGAGCATCGATGATGGCGAAACACCAGGAAAACTACCGGGGGGGGGCAAAATTCGAATCCGAACGCCGCGCGCGTGCACATAACACCCGCGGACCAAAGACTAAGCGCACTCCAAGCAGGGGAAAAAAAAACAGTGCTGATCAGACACGGTGGCTAAAAAGCGTGGAAAGAGGGAGGAGCGGAAGGGGGGGGGGGGGGGAGGGGGCAACACTTGTTCCCGGAAGCTCCCTCCGGGAGAAAAAACTCCCTCGTGGGATTTTTTACTAAAATAAGATTAGGCCATCCACGAGGGCTTGCGGAAGTTCTTGCCCGAGTAAACAGCCTTGTCGCCGAGCTCTTCCTCGATCCGCAGAAGCTTCCGAGAAAAAGACGCAGGTGGGTATGGGTGGGAGAGGGGGAGTGGGACGGGTGGGCGGAGGGCGATAGGGGGGAAGGGATAAAGGCCGCGAACAAAAAAGAGCGGCAATGGGGGTGGGATGTGCCGGTCAGAACAAAAATATCGCACGTACGAATACGACTGACGGTTTGAAAAAAAAAAATACAGAGAAAAGACAGAACACGAAGACAGCACACACAGACAGAGAGGGGGCTTCGAAACTCCGAAGATGCTCGCAATCAAACGATATATTTTTATTCCGAAATAAGAGCAAGTTGAGAGCGCCCACCATACCATACATACCACGCCACACCCTAACCTACCCTACCCTACTTTCTGTACCTACCGTACTCTAGAACAGACACATACCTGGTTGTACTTGGCCAGGCGCTCGGACCGGCACGGCGCGCCGGTCTTGATCTGCCCCGTGCACAGGCCGACGGCGAGGTCGGCGATGTAGTTGTCCTCCGTCTCGCCCGAGCGGTGCGAGGTCATCACTCCCCACCCGCTCTGCTTCGACAGCTTAACCGCGGCGATCGACTCCGACACGGACCCGATCTGGTTAACCTGCGCTTGCGGGGATTCCGACGGCATTGGTGTTCCGCGTTGGCGTTTTGGAGACGGCGTGCGGGGATCGCGACCAAGGAAGGATGGCCGGTAGGAGGGGGGGGGGGACCGGGAGCGGGAGGGAGGTGGGAATGGGGGGGGGGGGGGAGGGTGATGCTTCTGGGACAAGGAACGTTCGGACTTCAAGCCGACGGCAACGGTAGCAATAGCGGGGCACAAGGAAAGCTGGGCGTTAGGACCTCTATGGTTACGAAGCCTACCAAAAACATGAAGATAACCGAACGAGGCAAGCAGCAGCTTCAGACTCAACTACTTACTGGTAAGTATGATAAGACAATATTCTCGTATACAGTAGGGCCCGTTCATCTCCATGACCCCCCCCCCTTTACGGCCATGTATGATATCGAGCACGCACACACCCCTCCCTCTGCAAGACGGAAGCATCTCTTCCCGTACCGGCATACAAGAAACAAACAAGAACTTCATCAATCTCGCTAAAACAAAACAAAAGTGTCGCTTCCGCCACGTGCCGGTATGCACGCATGCGAGCGGGAGCTACTCTATTGATAACACACCATCGAGGACGTAAACACTCCGTTTAGAACTGCTCTCAGCTTTTCGGGCGCAAACTGCATGAACTCAGGTCGACAATTTTAGTCGCAGCAGTATAATTCCATTTACAACTGCACCGACTTCTCAAGCGCAAACCTCTTGCACTAGAATAAAACACTAACTGGACTCAATAGTTGGGGAGATGATTCGCTGCAATAACTCTCCCATTCCGAACTGCACCGACGCGTTTGAAACGTTATCCCCTTTTTTAGACTCAGAATTGGACCATTTTTTGTTTTTGCAGCCGCAAAATATTACATATCCTGTTCAAAATTGCACCGATATCTCGGAACGCAAGCTACTTTATTTGACCCAGGACCCAGAGAGTTTAGATCGGTTACCTTGAGAAGCAACGCGTTGCAAGCGCCCTCGTCGGCCGCCCTCTGGATGCGCTTGATGTTAGTCACCGTCAGGTCGTCGCCCACCACTTGCACCTGCTCGCCGTTCTTGGTGTTGAAGTCAATCCAGCCCGCCCAGTCGTCCTGGATTTCGTCAAGAGCGGTTCAGCGACAGATTTCGGGTACGAAGAAAAGGTGAGTTTCGGATACGAAGAAGAGCGAGAAAAACAAAAAACGCCGCGTGCGGGGAGAGGGGATGGAGGAGGAGGAGGAGGGGGGGGTACTCATTTGTTGCTTGCCTTCGCAATTTGATCATTGCGCACGCATCCCTTTCGAGTCGGAGCACCGCTCCTACTCCATATGGAGGCATCTCCAACATCTGGCCGCAAGTTTACGTTCTTTTCCTTGTACCGAAATGAAAAGTATTCCTTTCTTTTTTCTGTTCCTCTCATTATTCCCTTCCTGTTCCGCCTTTTTGAGGGGGTGTTTTTCAAAAACTTTGCCAGAAAACTAAACGAATCGTACAGCAGTCAGCATTTGTTTGGCACTCGAGCAATATAACGACACGATTCGTCTCTCTAGCATTTTCTTGCCTGGTCGAAACCGTCCTCGATCGAAACGATGGGGAAGTCCTCCGTCAGCTTCTTGTAGTAGTCGCCCAGCTGAGCGGCGGTGAGCTTCTCGTCACCAGTGCTGTCCTTGTTCTGTCCAGGCGACAACAACAGCAGCGGTAGCAGCAGCAGCAACAATCTCAGATGGGTTGGAAAAGTCGCCGCGTGTGTTAAAAATACAGAACGCAAAACGTGAGCAACGCCGCTGCACTGGTGCAAGCTTCTCCGAAAATACAACTGAACCACAACATATAGAATCTACAACTGCGGTCGGGCGGTTGAGCAAGGGAAGACACGGCATACGCACGGGTACTACTTTGATGAAACTCCACGCCACCCCACCGCGAAGCAAGCACGCGCTTCCTGAAACTCTCCGTACCGCACAGCGTCGCCCCGCCCTCCAACTTTCCCTCCCTTCAATCGCATGCGGCTATCGTAAACCGCGGAGGAATGAAAACGAGCTGCTTCTGCAGGGCAGGCAAGCAAGACAGCACGCCCCACAAGCCGTTTCTGTCGATCTCGCAACAAAATTCTCCTTCTGCTGCGAACGCGCGAAATCACCTTGAAGTCGAGGTCGTACATGCCATCGCTGGTGTGGAACTCCGACGACGCCACATCCATGCCGATCACCACCTGCCAAGACGTCGTCGATGTTGGATATATATATTAAAATACATGTGAGAACATTTTCACGAAAATGGGGATACTACGGCGAAGGATCGATCGTGCCATGCCTTAAGGTGGCCAAGGTACGATTAAGGATATGGTTACGGTTGAAATTGAAGCGATTGCACTGGGCGGGGAACGCCTCCAGCACTCCCATCTCTCAGTCGTGTATGGATATGTGTATCGTTGTCTGGCGCTCCAACATTTGTAGGCGAAAATATATGGGTATGGGTAATAGTAGTAGTAGGGGCAGGAGTCGTAGTAGGAGCTATAGTAGTAGTAGTAGTAGTAGTAGTAGTAGCAGCAGCAGTAGTAGTAGTAGCAGTAGTAATAGTAATCGTAGTAGCAGCCGCAGTAGTATAGTACAGTAGTATCAATAGGAGTAGCACACGTACCGTATAGACCAACAGACCAAGTTTTAGGTCTGTTCTGGCTGGTCGGTCGCTAGCTGAGCAATTCGCTAGCCCTGTGCGGGCCAGGCCGTTCGCTGATATTTTCTCCTTGCAGCGTGCTGTGAGCCAAGCTTACTTCTGATCTACTTGCCCCTGGCTCGCACTTCTCCACGCACGGGTGTTGATATTACGGGGGGCCATAGTTAACAGGACCAAATGTTGTTAGTAAAAATGGTTAAACATATAGGTTTTTATGTAACCCATAGGTCCTGTTAACTATGGTCCCCCGTAATAGTATGAATAGGACTGTCATTGCCCAAGAATAGGACTAACATTCCCCAACCATACGAGGGTTTACAGTTTTTTCACCTTGTCGGTGTGCCCGGCCTTGGCCATGGCCTCCATGAGCAGCTCGCACCCCTCGCGGTTGTTCTTGATGTTCGGAGCGAAACCCCCCTCGTCTCCCACGTTGCAGGCGTCGGTGCCGTACTTGTTCTTGATCACGGACTTGAGCGCGTGGTAGCACTGAGAAGAAATAAAGCAAGCGGCGTCGTCACGAGCGTTGATGAAAAGGAGATCTTTGGAGCCGAAACGGTACATATTCCAGGATGCGCGCCAGGCACTTGGTAGGTAACGTTGCATATATAGGCAGGCGTCGAGAATATGTTCTAAAAAACTAAATGGAAAGATTGTTACCACAGCAATTGTGTATACCAGGCATATCGTAAGCACGCCCTCGTTTCATGTACCATATGCCACTGGAAACATAGATGGGACCCCCCTCCGTCCCCTCTTCCGCCTCGGTGTCAGTACAGCATGCGACGGGAAACGTACATGAGGTGACCCCCCCCTCCCCCCCCCCCCCTCCCTCCCTTCCTTCCCGCCTGATACCCGTTCGGACAACAATTAAAGAATGCCCACCGCCGGCTCGCTCGATCGCTCACCTCCGCGCCGATCTGCATAGCCTCAGTGAACGACGAGGCGCCGGTGGGGAGGATCATGAACTCCTGGAAGGCAAGACCGTTCCCGGCGTGCTCTCCGCCGTTGATCACGTTGAACGCGGGCACCGGCATCTCCAGCTGCTTGTTGCCGGCGAGGTCCGCGAAGTGCTGCCCGAACCAAGTAAGTTTTGTTGTCGTTGTTGATCGTTAGGTGATATTGTTTTTGTTAGTGGTGTTTGCTGATGTCGGTGGTGGTATGTTGTGTTGTGTGTCGTTGGATGCTGTTGTTACGTTGTTACTATTGTACTACTCTATAGAATACCGGTATATATGTGTTGCTGGTTTTTTGTTGATGCTGACGCTGATGGTGTTGGCGGCATCGAGTTGTTCTTAGCGTCGTTGTCGGCAGCGATTATAATGTATCAACCTTGCGTCTTACCTGGTAGAGGGGGACGTTCTTCGCGGCCGCCCCGGCCTTGGCCGCGGCGAGCGAGATGCCGAGGATGGCGTTGGCGCCCATGTTGGTTTTGTTGTCCGTCCCGTCCTCCTTGAGCATGAGCTGTCAAAACAGAAACGGTACGTGGCGAGACCGAGCAAGAGCGAGAAAAAAAAAAGTTGAAAAAAATGACCCTGCATATGAGACGACAGCGATACAGTGTGATACCTCGTTGACGCTCGTGCAGCACTCAAAACACACAAGAAAAGAAGAAAAGCAAAACAAAGCCGATGGTGTAAACACCGACTCAACTGGGCCTGCAAAAAAAAAAAAGAAGGTAACCCAAAACAAGGGACACATCAATTCCCGGGAGGAAAACCCCTCCTAACTTGTTGGGACCCCCCCCCCCCCCCCCCCCCCCTCCTTTCCTAGGGACTCAAGCAACTCATCCCCGAGAAGCTACGCTTCGATGCTCCCTGCTCACTTAAGTTTGGCGGGCAGCACCTCTTCTTTCGCCGGGAATACCGAGGGGCTGCGGTGTGGGGAAGCCGTGGCACAGTAGTCGCGCGGCGGCGGGAGGTCGAGTGGCGCTCTCTCGAGAGACCGGGTGTTTCGCAGGGCATCCTCGTAAATAAAACATTGTTTCAAATCTCCCTAAACGATGTCACCACCTTACCGTCGTACTTGCACCCTTGTACCAGGGGTATCAGGTATTATACAGCACTAAGAACAGACTATAGACTACTCCTGATACTAGTCTGATAAGAACCGTCCTCAAATTTTCTCACGTCGTCAATGTCCTGCTGCTTGGTGGGGTCCATGCCAACCACCATAGGGCCGAGGACGTCGTTCACGTTCTTCACGGCGTTGAGCACGCCCTTGCCACCGTAGCGGTCGCCCCCGTCGCGGAGTTCGCACGCCTGGTGGCAAATTTGATGTATACGGAGGCGGGCGAGGAGGGGAGGGGGAGGGGGAGGGGGCGGTGGGCTTGGAACTAAGAAAAAAAGTTTTTAATCGGATTACGGCTGCAGATAAGAACGACGCACGTATCATACATGTTTGTGCATCCGGGGGACGGGGGGCGGAGGGGCGGGCTTACGCCGGAGAGCCGAAGTCTCCGTAGAGACAAGAACAAGAACAATTGAAAGTAATACTCAAGTAGATCGGACTTTATATATCGGACAGCTGAACCCGAAGAAAAACAAAATAACGGGAAATAAGCACTCCTGTATATAAACGGAACACACTACCCCCCATCATCGACCGCTATGTAAGAATGTACATTTGTGTATGATGCTTCGTTTGTTAACATATTATATCATACTTTAGTTCTTGTTAGTTAACCTTTCTTCTTTGTCCTGCACGAAAGGAGTTTTGCGGCGTGGGTGGAAGACGAGCCTGCTTTGCTTGTTTCGTATTGTCTGGCCCATCCTCTCCGGGGGCGGGGCACAGTTGACGAACGCAGGATGAAGACGGCAGGCAGGGCAGCAAGGCACCAGACCGACGAGTAGGGAGAACCTGGGCTATGCTATTAATAGTCGTACCACAAAGTGCTGCGGAGGGCGCTTTTGTGCTTCGGTTCGTCAGTTATTCCCCTTGGTTCTCACTGTAGTCTTACTCTGTTTGTATAGGCATGCGTATGTACAGAGTAGTGGTGCTGTTTCTTCAGCTCGTTCTATTCAAGTGTCTGCCACATCCCCTGCGGGGAGGCACGACATTTATTTTCTCTTTTTTTCCCCCTTTTTCTTTTTCGATTTGTTTTCTCTGTTTTCTGTTTTCCTGTTTTCTGTTTTTTTTCGCGTATTTTCTACGCGTATTTTCTACGGTATCTTTCATAGGATGTGTATGTCGTGCCTGTCGTATGATGACATGGCATTGCATTGTCTACACACACACATATGTACAGCAGTAGTTATCTCTATGGCGTAATGTTGTGACTATTAATACAGAACTTGTACGATCGTATTTCTGTAGGATCGAAGAATCGGCTCGGACACTGGTTGTGCTGGATGTCGACGAGTAGAAAGAACGGTTAAATTTCAAGAACACACATACTGCTGCTGCTGTGACACACACTGGTAAAGTACTATACACATAATTTTCGCGTCGGATAGATTAGTCTTACCAGGTACCAGGTACCAGGTATCATATCACATACACTGGTAAAGTACTATTACGGGGGACCATAGTAAATAGGACCAAATGTTGTTATTAATGGTAAAAATAGGGAAATATATAGGTTTTTGTGTGTACCGTAGGTCCTAGTAACTATGGTCCTCCGTAACACGAGTCTACACATAATTTTCGCGTCGGATAATATAGTCTCACCAGGTACCAGGTATGATACATCTTGGATCATGGTGACGAATGCCGTGATGACGTACTATTAATATCATACTCCTGCTGCGCACCCACCCCCAACAACCACGATAGAAGTGGGTCCAATAGTCCATTATTAATAGTCCACTCACCCCACCCCCGCCGGCACCACCACCGACCGGGCTCCTTCCTCCGGGAAAGAGAAGGCGTCTTTGTTTCTCAACCGGCAAAAACCCCAATCGACTCCACGACGTCAGGAGTAGAGTAGTACCGCTACGTACGCGTTAAACATTTAAGCTACGCTAAACCTCCCCGACTCCCGCTCCTCGACTGAACACGGACTGCAGAACGTATATATCGACTGACTGACGATAGTGCCATATTCGTACCAGGTACGACAAGACAATCACGTCGACGGGCCCTACCCCTCCGTAACAAAATAACAACAACAACAACAAACTGATTCATTTCGGAGCGGCAGCAGCAGCAGCAGCAGCAGCAGCAGCAGCAAAAGCAGCAGTGTCCTTATCCTACCTCGTAGACGCCCGTGGAAGCCCCACTGGGTACCGAGGCCCTGAACATGCCGTCCTCCGTGTACATGTCAACCTCCACCGTGGGGTTGCCCCGGGAGTCGATGATTTCGCGTCCCACCACTTTCGAGATGGCAGACTGTTTTGCGTTGTTCGATTCGCCATCGCGACGTACATACATTTATCACAGGAGCACCAGCAGCAGCAGGAGAGGGATAAGAGTTGGCGGAGGTGAGCACAAAACAAAAGCACAGCGGCAGCGGTATCTCTGAACGTTAGGGTTGTAGCGGTAGGCTGCTACGTAGGGTTTCCGGGCCGGAGTGTGGGTGGGTGAGTGCAATTACAGCAGTACTCGTACGTACGTAGCGACCGGCCTCCTAACAGCAGCAGTGGCTTAATGAACTCTATTTGCCGATTTTGAGAGAGGTGGCTGGACACTGGACGACACAAACTCAGGAGAGCGAGTGCGCAGCCGCACCTGCAGCAGCCCTGAACGGGTCCTTCCTAGATTATGTATGTACAAGTATACCATATATACCATATACCTGGTAGCCAAAACGTTCAGTAGTTGGGCACTCATCGGGTAAATGAAGAAACACGAATAGGGTGAAGGAGGAAACATGAACATGGCGTCCGCCGCCGGGAGCGAGGTAAACAAACCATTTTCACAAAAGTGCGGCAATCATTTACACGTCGATCAATAAATATGTGTGCGGCTGGCTACGAGTGCCTACGACGTACCTTTTCATATGCATCATACCACAGCACAATCCTTGCCTGAGGTAAAATACGAACCAGGCACAGCGTTACAGAGTACATCACCGCGCGATCGAGCCACGCTGGAAACTCAGGTCGCCACTGGATCGTGGGGCGCTCGTGAATAATAGGAACGGGCGTGAACGAGTATTCAGTTGCAGGTGGAATTTTCAGAGACGCAGCGGCTCATGTTGGACGTGGTACTATTAATAGGTAGATTCATAATTCTTCCTCTCCGGCGGCGCGTTTTGCTACCACTACAAAAACGAGCTCTCATCATGGATACGACGTACGACGTACGAGTACGAGTACGTAAAAAGCGCAAAACGTGGAACAAAACTAGAGGGAGAGCGTTTGCGGCCGCCTGTTCGTTTGTTCTCTCCTCCCTCACCATGGACATGCTGTCGGTGACGGCGCCGCCTGCTCCAGCTACGCGTGCTCCTGTGAAGGGCGTGGCCACGAACCCGTTGCACCCAGCGATTCCTGCAACATGGAGCAGAACAAGGCCGAGCGGCAAGCAATCTCACGTTCTGGATGGTCTACGTGTCTACGCAGGGTAGCATTTGGCGAGCTGTGTGTGTGCGGTTCTGACGGGACGCCCAAGTTGGGCAGGAACACTCCACCAAAGCAACTGCGCGAATCTTATCGGGTGCACCATGCACTGCGGTAAAGGCTATCCGAAGTGGCTACCTACCGTCACGTCTTCCGCACATTGCGGAACCCCAAAGTAGGGCAAGCGCTAGCGCCATGGATGTTCTCAACCAGCAGCAGACTCCAGCAAGGACGCACTAAAAAATCGTGTGGTATACTGCGAGGCTGCACCTCGTTTTGCCCTCGTGAGCAGCGGCAATGGCTACCGATCTAGAACGCAGCATGCCATACCTGCAACTGCCAGAGCTGCCACAGCTGATCGAGAGTTCATAGTCGGGAGAAGATGAACGTGACGTTGGTTACAAGAGCTGCGACAGAGTGGTTGTTGACAGGAGAGGGTCGACAAAAGGCGGCGCAAAACATGCGAAACACCGTGGCAGGCGTCGCCGCAGCGGGTGTGTGCGGCGCAATACATTTTGTAACTGACAAAAAATGTTGAGAACGCGCGCCTTGCTCAAGCCCGCGCCTCGCGCCTTTCACCCCGCGTCTCGAGTCTTGACACTTGACATCCGCGACTGCGACGCCCGTAACACAGTCACAGTAATAGACTGGAGGGCGAACCGCACTTGTGAGGCCTCTGGCACAACATTCTAGCCACCGTCAGACAACAATCATCCGCGGGATCGTGGGATCGCGGGGGTTCGTCGTGCAGGCACTCTGTAAACCGTGTTTTTCGAGTTCTTACTGCAGTGCTTTCTTCAACTCTTTGTCAGTTGTACGCAGAGAGTTCAACACTGCAGCTTAACTGCAGAGCCGTCTCTCTGCATGCGCTCTGAGGTTACGGGTAGGCGTTAGAAAGTGAACTCGCATAACAACATAAAAATCTACTGTAAACTGGTAAGATGGTGGCAGCCAAACATCCCCCGGAAGCCGGGAGCGGGGGCTGTGTCGCGAGGGCTCCATGCGCTGCTCTCACCACAGTTAGGCCGAAGCTCTTCAGGAAAGCTAGCCTTACCTCGTGGGGTAAGGATAACCTCGGGATGACCAGGGCTGCGGCGGGCTTAAACCTCACGGAGCTCATGCTTACCGTTCAGCAACAGAAGGTGATGTCATCGTTTCGGTCGTATACCACGTTCGAAGCCGTCGCGCTGGTACTGGTACCTATTTGCAGCAGTCTGCCGATAGGTTACGATACACACTTGAGCTTGTTCCTACTCGAGATGAGTTGAGGCGGGGGGGATCGTGCGTTCAGGGCTGTCCAGGTTTTTACATGCACGTATTTCGTTGCGGTGCTACCTCACTCGATTCACCAATGCCGTGGGTATCGCGACAGGCCGGCGACGATCAAAACATCTCATGTTGCTCCCTCTGTCCTCGTCGGTCGGACCCACGCGTGCAGTATGAGGACAGAAGCAAGGCGGCGCAGCGTGAGATGTCACACACTGCTGCCTACGAAGGCAATGAGTCATTACGGCAACGAAACGAAAGGCGGGCGAAGCAACTCGACCGCTTTAGCGCAAGAAGGCAATTTCTGGCAAATTGGGAGAGGTGAGATGATACGAGCTACGATAACTCGTACAAGAGATACATGTTCGGTCTCTTGAGTGTCTGCGGAAAGGTTTGCGGAAACACCAAATAAACACACGCCAAGAGAACTGTTGCTAGATCACAGAGGAACTACGTTCGAGAATATGATATTGTCGCTTCTAAATAAACACCCCGCCTGAGAACCAGAGTCCTCAGTATACACACGACACAGGTAACGACGGACTTTCATTTGAAGCGCAGAAACGGAGTCCTGCTTTTTGATTGGCATCTGCGTGTTGAACCTCGTATTCTGCCATGTTGAGTCGATATTTACCATCCACGACCTCAGGTTTTGTGCAACTACATACTGCCAAAACAACATGTGTCGCCCAGCTTCTGGCCCGAGCGCCAACGATCTCGGTCTTGCCCGATATTTTCCACTTCGAATGACAGGGAAGGCCGACAAAAATGGAACCGCAATCAAGCAACAATGTGCCAATACGAGCGGCGACTTCTAAACTACGAGCTAGCGGTGAAGGAAAGCAGCACGGCCCGGCAGCGCATATCCCGGTCCCGACACGCCAACGACGAGGCAAGCGGCATCCAATGGTTCGAAAACAACCTGGACAAGCTGGGTCTAGACCCCGGGGGCAGCAAAGGAGGAGGTGGTGCGGGGACGGGGGGAGGGACTGTCTTGCCAGAAAAGGAAACGCGGACGGCCTTCAGCTCACGGCTTCTGCGAACGGTACTCGACCAAAAGTTTGTGCCACTCAGCAACGCCGAGACGATGGCCGAGCTTCGCTTTCGAGGTAACGCCGGACGCCGGGGTCGCCAAGAGCGAGAGCACCGCCGCATAAAAACCGAGGTGGATCAACGGCACGCTAAGGCAGAAACTGATGCCCAGCGAGCTGGAGATGATCATTTTAACTCGATGCTGCAGGAGGGTCGCGATCGCCGGAAAGTTGCCGCCGTATGCTGGGAAAAACGGCACGTCTCTCATTTCCGGGAGCTGCACGACAAAAAAGCTTTCGCCGAACTGGCAGTTTCCCGACAAAATGCTTTCGAGGCCGCTTTCAACGAACGATCGTCTCTTACCCGCGAACGCTACGCAGAGAGTAGCTCCGAGCGCGAGGCCACCGCTGACACGCTTCGAGCGAAATTGCAAAGCAATCGCGAGACGAAGCGACGACGTGTTGAGGTCATGTGCTCTGAGGTTGCGCACAAACTGTCGGATCTCGCTGTTGTCGCGTCGGAAGCGCGGGCGCACCAAGGAGGCATTCCGCTACCCCCGACGACATGGATGCACCTGAAGAGCTGGTTCTGCTCTTCCGAACCGTTTTTTTCAGATGATACCGCCCCGGTGTCTTCGCCGGAACCGAGGAATCCGATTCTAGAAACCAAGACCTTGCTTGAGGGCCGAAACCTGGATCGGTGTGAGGGTTCCTGGCGTCCGCGATGGTCTACACTTGCCGAGCTCCCGGATCGAACGTCTCCGCTCTCCGAAGCGTTGTCTATCGCACGAGATCTCGTGGAAGCTCCCGATAATGGGCCGCGCGAGGCTCCGACGTACGGACGTCCCGGAGGCAGAGACGGTAACGGAAAATTATCCGTGAGATTGGTGGTGCTCGGTCAGAGAAAAGAGTGGCATGATATTTTCCGGGAGCTCGGGCGATGGACGCTCCTGTACGTTTGCAATTTGGACACAGCGCTGGAGTGTGCCATGGAAGTAGGCGCAGAAATGGCTGCGTCCGACGGGAAAAGTGGTAAAGGGAGGAAGGGGAGCGTGGCCGGTAGGAGAGACAGCGCGTCGGGTCGACAGGGGAGCGTTGGCGTTCGAAAAAAAAGTGTTGTGGGCCGGGAGATTGAGAGTGCGGCGGACGCAGAAAAAGCGGCAGCTGGAGAAGGCCCGGAGTTGGCCAAGGAAGCGATCGCTCACAAGGCCTTCGACACAGACGCGAGCGAGGACGATGTGGCGGCGTTCAAAGAGGCGGCCGCCGCGTACTATGCGCTGCGAACGCACCCAAAGAAAGGCGCGGCTCCTGTGCCCCTCGCGGTAAGGGTCGACCTTCTCGTCAAGCATTTGTCGTGCCGCGCGCCGAGGGGGCGAGGGTGGATTCTGGTCGGATTCCCAAACTCCCTCCTTGATTCAAAGATTCTTGAGAACGCGCTGAGTGGGTACACGGATGAAGACGTCGCGGCGGAGCTCGGACAAGGTCGTAAGGCGTCCAAACACGACACCAAAACGAAGAAGGGAAGTGTGGCTCGACAACCGGAGGAGACACCACCCCCCCCGACGTCGGGGTTGGATGCGGTCTTAAGCCTCACCAGGCGGTGTTCGCACGAAACAGCCCAAGAGCGTCGCACGATCGCTTCATCAAGCGGAAGCGGGCTCCAAGGAGAGGCGTATAGCCCGGGCGTCGAGTCTGCTCCGCCACAGGCGAAAGCGGCCGGTGTGTTAGGTGAACGCTTGGGCGAAGAGGATGAGGATGACAATGAAACTACGTCGGACAGGCTGGCGCAAACTGCGTGGTGGAAAAGTTTTGCGGGTGGTCATCTGACTTGCAACGTATCGGACGAGGCTAATGACCAGCGCCTCCTCGAGACTCTGTTTCTCCTGGTGAATGCGGCGCAGAACAGAAAGGTTGGTGTCAGGAAAATAGAGAGTGCCACTTTCAGCGCCGAAGCTCTGTACTGCCGCTATGTAGAGTTTCTTGTGAAACATGAAAATTACCAACTCACGAATACTCATTAGTTTGTACTTTCCGGACAAAGCATCACAGGCGAGGCTGTCGAGGCTTCCTGATATTTTGCACTTTCGTGTAGAGTCTTTGTTAGGTCGGCAGACAAAGAAGATACGGTGGAAAGGTATACGACCTTGATATTTTCATGAATGTTGAACTTTTCAACGAGGTTGCGACCTGGTGTTTAGCAAGAACAAGAAGCTCGCATGGCATCAAACTGGAGTCAGGCACCGTACGAGCAAGAATAACGTATGTACAGTGTTCACATTGTCATGTTTTTGTCTGTTGCGGTACGGATTAGGCGTTGAAGGATCCTCCTTTTACGCCCTTGCTCCTGTTGACGTAATTTTTCATGACGTTGCTGCTCGTCGTCCAGGATGACCACCAAGTGTGGCAAGAAAACGCCAAACCCACCCCGGAATGCTCGGAGGATGGGGCAGCACAGACCCTTCCAGCTAGATCTGCTCAACCTGAGAGTATGGCCGAAGAGTGCGCAGCGTCTACCGACAACCGCACCATGTCGGCTATCGCGCTTTCTCCCCTTGCGTTGCCGCTCGAGGCGTCCCTAGAGGACCTGCGCCGAGAGCGACGAGCAACCATGTCTCACGCGACCAGACTTCGCGTCGAAGCGCTGACGGGAGATCGAGAGCTCGATCTAAAGGGCATTCGATCGGTCATCTCCCAAACTGAAGCGACGCGGCGGGGTGATGCTGGGCTCGACGGTGGCGACGAAAGCACCTCGTCGCCTTTAATGTTATCGCTACAAAATCTTGAGGCCGAGTGTGCGGCGTCAGTCGTTATTGAGTGGGTCACCGCCGCGGAATTCTCGTTTTCGACGGTGCTCCGAAGCCCTGACGATAGGCGGGCGGCGGTGTGCCTTCGTCTGGAGAACGAGATAGCGGGTTGGCTTACACGGCGCGAGGAAGTTACCGGCGACAGGCATGCACGCGGTCGAAGGGGAGAATCGACTAACGAGGGCGTCGGCGGCCGCGTGGACCCTCGTTCTCGTTCGGCTGCGCCGCCGGGGGTTGGGGACCCCGTGTGGGAGGCCCTCGAAATGTTCGAAATTGAGGCGGGTGATATCGTAGACGACCGGCACGCTTCCGCAGAGGTGACAGCGGCGAGGATCAAGGACGAAGCCGACCTGATATTGTGCGCTTGGACTGAGAAGGTTGGGGGTGTCGCTGCCGAGCTGTGTGCAGCGGAACGCGCCAGCTACCACGAGACGGTGGCAACACTTCGCGTCCTAGATGGTCTTTTCGGTCTCGAAGGGGATCGTTCCAGCAGCCTGGAAGCCGCAAGAGAGGCCGCGTGCGCAGCAGCTGGTGCTCTCGTCGACGATGCATCGTCTGTGCTGGCAGGACGAAGCCCTGCGAACGAGGGGGGAGTTATTATGACAGAAATACGGCGTGCTGCTGATGATTGCCGGCGAAAAATAGCGATGCCCTCGGCCCGCGGAGCACAAGCGGAATGTACGCCCCCCCCACAAGAGGATGGTGACGCAATCACGCTGAGTGAGGCTAGAGGCGTGACCGAAGATCAACCGCGGAATGAGCAACAAGTTTCAGCCTCAACCCTCGGAGAAGACACACCATGCGGTGAAACCGAAACCGAGGAATGCGACGGAGCGTTGACAACTGCCATCTGGCGGTGCCGACTAGCCTACGCCCACCGACTGGGGGGGGTGGTGACGCGGCTAGCTCGGGCGACTGAGCGATGCGAAGCAAAGGTGGCGTCGACAAGGGTGGCGGTGAAGCGATTGAAACGCCGTCGCGTGCAGCTGGAGCACGACAGCGTTGGGGCCGCCGCCTCGGCCGTTAGGCGAGCGTTGGAGGATTTCGACCGGGTCTCTATCAGGAATATACTCCACAACGGCGTGCCGGTACGTCAATACTACATCGAAACCTAGATGCATAGTGTCAACAGCCTATCTATGTGGCCGGCCGGCGTGGCATAACAACGTTTAAATCCCTACCTGCCATGCTCTACAGCTGCATAAAAAAGGGTTGGCCAGCTTTAGCGAGCTACTGGATAGACTATCACCACCCTATTTATCGCAGAAACAGCACAATAGTGTCGAAAGCCTGTCTGGGATTAAAATCGCGCTTCACACAGCATGTACCAACCAGAAAACGCCACGGCGTGAGGACCGTGAGTTAATGTTGGGCTACATAGGCGAGCAACGCAAACACAAGGTTCGATTGGCTAAATTGCCGCACCACTTCGCAAGAACATGTCCGAGCGCAAATGCTCAGCACACCCCTCGCCCTTCCCCGACCTTCCTCGATCCGCCCACCCGCTTGGCATCGATATTCCGCACCCAGCTGTGGGTGGAAGACGACGAAACCTTCGCTGCCGATCCCCACGTAGCGCTCCCGTGGGGAATGAGTGGGCTTAGCCTCGCCCACATTGCGAGCCTCGCGCATAGTCTCAGGCTCAGCCTCGAAAAGCGAGCGGAAGAGGGCCGCGGGGGCACAACGCCGGCGGCGGATCTCGCGCACACTGTCAGGGCTTGGTTGCGCTCGGAAATGGCAGAGGGACGCGGCGAAGGGCTGAGGGAAGAGATAACCCCCACGTGGACGGATGTAATCAATGGCTACGTTGAAATTCTTTGTCGGGCGATTGCAACAGGGACGAACGGAGACAATGTACCATGGAGGAGGTGAGGGGGAAAGGCTGCCCGGGTTACTGTGCTTTTGTATCGGACACGGGGAGAACTACGGGGTGGGGCGGCCACATGTGCGGACAAAGCGCACGTGTCCCCCGTGCAAACCAAGCCCTCCTCAAGTCGACGATAAACCGTGTGAAGTGGTACTGCTGTCTTCCTGAAAAGAGCTTACTGGAATTCTGAAAACACTATTCTCACGGGTATCACACGGCGAGAAAACAAGAACGTACTTGAACATTCCCCTCATATACCTCACTTCTATCTATGGGCGCCTTTAAGTGTCTACTCGCATGTCTTTGCTTGGAGAATCCTTGATCACCCCCTCCCCCCCAACGCTGTCATCCACATGCAACTCCGTTGCACTAGCGGTTCTTAGTAGGATGCAGATCCCCATTCATGCAACTCGCCGAACAAACACCTCAACACAAATCGCGCTTGGTGCAAGCACGGCCTGCTCGGTCGGTGAAAACCTGACATGCTCCGTTCCGACATTGTAGGGACGCGAGGTTCCGTGGTCATACGACTACAGCCATGCATGATACCGAGTACACCCCCCCCCCCAACTGCTCATGATTTCAGCACGACATACCGTGCTCATGCACGGAGGAGGCTGGTATTGACCGCCAACAGTCTACTAGCCGCATGTCGACTCAGCTTTCGATTATCGTGTGTACCTGTGCGTATAAGTTATCATGCTTTACGTCACTTCCGCTCTACAATAAAGTGAGTTGCTGTTATATCCGATGCAAGCCCCTGTCTATCGGAATAACGCTGCCCAGACTCTTGTTCGTCTCCACCTGCCGCTTCTACACCTCCGTCTCTGTGTCCTCCCGGTAGGCTTATACACTGCCTCTTGATGGGCCACGTGCGGGCTCTCCCAACCCTCGACGAGCTCCGCTCCATGCGAAACAACTTCGGCGTGAAGGCATCGCCAGCGTCGCGGCTATCGGCAGGAGGCCTCCAACCGAGCCCCACGGCTGAGGATGTCGCGCCGACCGCGAGAACTCCCGCTGCTGCTGCTGCACAGGCGGATACCCTGAGAGTCGCGCAGAGGCACGTGGCAGACATTGCCTTGTGGTTCGATCCAGAGGGTAACGGCCAGGAGGCCTCGGGAGGGGCATGTGGTGGCGAACGTGTCAAAGACTCGTCGTTGTCTTCTGCGGTTAAGGCCGTGTACTTTGAGACGTGGGGAGAAAGCGATGGGCATCTGGGAGGGTTGGACCTCTTGCTTACCCTCTGTGCAATACCGAGCGACAGCGTGCCTGCAACCCCCCCTGCTAGCTCTGACGTGACGCACGATCGAGATCAAGGTGAATTATACCGTCGGCGTGCGGGGTGTACGTGGGAGCCCGGGTACGTCAGGGTGGCTGCGCTTCTTATCTAAAACGCAACGATTCCCGCATGTACGGTCGTGATGGTGTCGCGTACGCCTGGGTTTAATCATCACTCCCAGAGACGACCTGGGTGGATACACAGCTTGCCGTGGGGCTTTGTAATCGCCGTTGTACCGTTTGGCGTCAGCATATGGATACGCTGAGTGCACTTACACTGGCGGTGTACTTGTACGTTCGTGTTAAGCATTCGACGTCGTAGCTCTTGTAGTAGGCAATGCTTCACACGAGTTGGTGCAACCGATCACGACATAATCTCGCCTCGAAACCCGCCATTGATCCTGTCCCCCACACCCTTGTCGCACGTTGCACTTCTGCTGCTGTTGTTGCTGCTGCTGCTGCTGCTGCTGCTGCCGAAACACCATCAGGAATACCGTTTTCCTTAGGCCTGTTCCGGGCTTTCGCTATGCTAGCCGAAACCAGCTCGGATAGCAGGCGCGGAGATCTCCCCACCGTCGCCGGCGTCAGCACACCTCCTCTTCCGTCCGCGGGTGATCAGCCGCAGCGGTCCGCCACCGACCCTTCAGTACAGTGTCACGGCGGCAGTGCCCTCTCACGCCCGCCTTGCGAAGAAAGCGGTAACACCCCTCGCGTGACCCTACCGCACTTGAGGGCTATCCTTGAACATGGCGGGGGGATGTCGGCCGCCGACGTGTCAGACGTTTTCGAGTTCGTATCGAGGGCGAAGAGTTTCATGCAGCTGGAAAGGTCTGAACTGCAGCAGCAGCAGCAGCAGCAGCCTAAACCAGTGAGCGGGGGCAAAGGAAACACTGGCGTTGCGGAGGGGCTTACGATCGGTGTTGAAGGGGACGCGTGTCTTGCTGATAGCGCGGAGGCAACGGAGAATTGCAAGCCCTTAACAGACGACAAAGGAGGACGAGGAGTCGCCGCGGCGGTTAACACACATCCGGTAGCAGAAACTACACAAACAGGGGGATTGCCGCTAATCGATGCACAAGAAAGCAAAGGGGTGGTCGGGGAACGGGAGACTCTGGATGCTGCTACGGTTCGGAAGATTGGTGGTGGCGGGGTAGGCGAGGATGGCACTGCGGTGGAGAGACCGTCGCATGGGGAGCCTTTGACAGTTTCGTTTGCCACGGTGTGCGATTGTGAGACCGTGCGCGCTTGGGTGCGTAAAGGCGCGTTTACCCTGCCCTCGTTTGATGTGACGTCTGGGCGAAGACGAGATGAGGCTTTCGCAGAACGGGTGGTTACTCCTTGAAAGCCGCTCGTTTCAAAGTATGGAAAAAAAAAACTTTTTTCAATTTGGTTCGGGGCTGATGTGTCGATACGTATGGCGTCGGGACCCGCAATCTTTTGGTTGTACTCTTTTGTCAGGCACAGCCCGTGGGCGCTGCTCGCTCTGTATTTCGAGACAAGGAAATGGTATTTTGGCGATCACACCGCGCCGATCCCGCACGTTTGCGCATGAATAAATCCCTGTTTCTTTGCTTTGCGTGTTTCCTTGCTTTGCGCCGCGAAGGATCCTCTCTTTATCGCTGCCAAGAAAGGTGCCGCCAAGTATTGTTGACACTGAAACGGCAGTTGAACGCCACAGTTACGTATGAGGAGCAACCCGGCCACATAACCCCAAATACTCTCATTTACGTGCAGAAGCCCACACTGCCGACAACTGTTGTGGGCGGGGGGCAATAGAGGAGGATCAAGGCTCGAAATGACGCCTCCAACGATGGAAGTTCGAGGCCCAACGCAATTGTGCTCACAGAAATAATAGCAGGTCGATTGATAGTAAGAGAAATCCGTTCGAAAACCTGGGCGAGACAACAACAGAAAACTTGCCGCACTTACTTGTGCGTGTGCGAAGATGGGCTCGAGACTCGTGTAGGTATTTCCTCTGGTCAACGCTGCGGAGGTTCCGACCCAACTGCCACAGTGGGAGGCAAGACTATGCGAAACAACGCGGGCGTCTTCGAAAGGTCCGAGCATTCTGCGTCTACGCGCTCTCTCACAGTCCTCCGTAACTATGTGCCAACGAAGGCGGATATCAGCGATAAGCGCATTAGAATCCACCAAGTATCATACGTGTACATAAAATCGTTTTGAACTCTCGCCCTGTGCCCGACGGGAAAAAAGCAAGCAAAAAACAGCGTCAATGCCAAGCGAGCCAAAAGGGTATTCTCTGACTCGACAACGCGCGCGACTGCTTGCTCTGTGTGGGTATGCAACATACTACAGCAGGTATCAGGTACCGGTATATATCATCCTACGTGTAAATCGATGTTCGACATTCGGGTGCTTTTTCTGAAAGTACATGTTTTTTATCGATCGAAACGTATCGTATACTTGGCACATACAAATGCGCCTGGCATTTGTTTAGTAAAATAGGGCGAGGCACGTTTAGTCTCCCCAGAACGCAGCCGAGATAATGAAATCGGCGCTGACATGATCGCGCCGTACTTACGTCTGGGCATACCCTGATAGATGCTTTGCACTGAGTACGTACGTATCGTTTTCATTCAAGCGGATAAGGGTCGATCTTAACGAGGGGTGATTTTCAGTTTGTTCCAGCATTTATTTTCCCGAAATTCCGGTATTTTCTCGATTTTTTTTCGGGAGAAGCCGAAAAACTCCAACCCCGAAAAATGACGTCTTGAAGTTTTTAAGGTTTTTCAGGAAATTTAGGTACAAGACTGTGGAGGATCGGGCAGCCCCACCGCTCGAGTATTGCCACCACTCGCGAGCGCACAAGACTGACAAAAGGGTCGATCCCAAGGTCATTCGCAAGTCACGACCGAACGCAGAAGGCGCAAGAGTTTCTGGGCTCTCGTAGCCGAGTTCACAAGGTGACCGCACCGAGGTGGCCGACCGACTGAGCTCGGTGAGGGCAATGGCTGAGACTTTGTCGCGTTGGGCGTTGTAGCGTGACGAGTTGGTAATGGATTTCACTCCCCAAGGCACCGCCACCTACCGATTGACGCGTGAGGCACGGGTTTCATGCGGGTCGGGTCACCTTGACCCGCGAAACCATTTATATTGACCCGAAGGTTCGACCCGCGGATCTGGCCGACGGATCTGGCTTTTTGCGGGCATGCGTATGTGAATTTGGCGGTGTTGTAATGTTTGAATATGATACCAAAGGAGTATTATCGTGTATTGGTACGAGCGAAGCCTTTGGGTATAAGAGAGCAGGAAGTGATTCAAGTGTCGGATCCACGAGCCGAATGCGCGGGTCCGACCCGCGGGTCAGTAGAAAACAACTTCCGGGTGATGACCTGACCCAACCCGTGACCTTTTCATCACCTCTTGACCCGACCCGACCCGACCCGATCCGACTCGTGAGATTTGAAAAACTCTTGACCCGACCTGACCCGACCCACGAGATTTTGAAAAGCTCTTGACCCGACCCGACCCGACCCGTGAGATTTTGAACACTTCCTGACCCGACCCGACCCGACCCGACCCGTGACATTTTGAACACCACGTGACCCGACCCGCGGGTCGGGTCATGACCCGCGAAAAACCCTGGAAGTTTCAGGAAAACACGAAATGTATTACGAGTCGTTCAGATCGAAACGCCGACACTGCGATTGAGCGCCGACTATGCCGTATTCACGCTGCGAGGAAGAAAAACTCAAGCCCAGAGCAGCATAGCAGACGACGGCGAGGCAGAACCAACATTCACGTACAGTACATACAGTACGCGGTGGTACTATTGCTGTATGTACCTGATACCAGGTAGTCACTACTGTAGTTAGTACCTACGACAAGCTCGGCCATCGTCAACGACTCCTCGCAGTGGAACTTGTATAATAACCCTTTGCAGCATCCCCGTTTGGTCGGAAATCAACACCAAAGGTGCTGTATCAATCCCACTGGGACCAGCACTTGCAACGCCAGCGTAATTATAGTGTTGTCTGGTTACCTGTGCTACTTGCAGAAAGTTGAAGTGTGCGGAGGACTCTACTACTACTATTAATATACCAGGTACCTATTACCAGTATGTTTTTCCTGCCAACGAACACCACACAACGAACACCACATACATGTCACCATCAGCATCGAAGTGGCCTGACGCGCAGTGGGGTTGCCCTCCCCGCAGCCGCGATCACCGTCTTTAGGCACCACGGGCAAGTAGGTGCGCACAGGGGGTAAGGGGGAGGGGGGTCGGCGGGTGCGTGTATGGAGCAGTAGCAGTACGCTACTACTACCGCGGCAACGAGTATTATTAGTATCGTGTCCGAAAGACGACAAATCCCACGACACTGCAGACACACGGCGAGCATACAGCACCCTATACGCGCAATATCAAGGGTAGAAAACATCTCGCGCCCGCCCAGCTCAGCTGCTCATTTAACATACACTCCTGTGCCACCCGTAACGGTCAACGTAGGGCGTGGCAAATGGCGAAGTGTACGTCGAAAGTGTGGGGTTGTCGTTATTGTATAACGGTTGTAACGTTCCGCAACAGGGAGTTACAGCGAAAATAAGGCGTTATTTCGGTGATACTCACGAGACTCGAGGCCTTCTGCAAGTCCATCCCCGAGAGGTTGTTGCGCCGTTCTGTGTACCCGTCGCAGCACAAGACAGCAGAAATAGACGAAGCAGCGATTCCCCCTGCGATCAGTCCGAGCTCACGAGAAGATAAAGTTTAACCTCGGCTCCCTTTGGCGCGCTAAAACTGCCCCCCGCTTGTCAAAGGTTTGCTGTGAGCAGCACTACTTTTGGGAGCAACCCCAGCACTACTTCGCGACACACAGCTGACAGGTCGACGTTAGATTGCGGCTCGCCCTGCCTGTCACGTGAAACCTTTCCCACCATGCCGGCGACAGCGGGAAGAGTACGTATGCCCCATGGCAACCGCGTCAGCAGCAGCTCCGCTCTCAAGATGACCGGCATCTGGACCAATACCATCGGGTATGACCCGTACGCGGCCGAGGGCGGGGCCGCGGACGCCGAGGACGAGGCAAACGCGTTCGAGCAAGCGCAGGGGCTCATGGCGTTGGCGAAGCTTTCAAACCAGGGGGTGAGTCGGCGTGCGCAGCACAGCAGCAGCAGCAGCAGCAGCAGCAGTAGTGATGTCGTAGTCGAGGCTTGATATTTGTTTGCGTTTCAGAGGTGCGCTATTCATTCTCTATTTTTGCCTCCAAACGACGTGCAGCGGCCGTCCTTGTTAGGGCTGTATAAATAGGCAACTTGCGTAGTGCCAGTGGCGTGATGTCTCCCCGTCGTGATGTCTGTGCGCGCTCGTGCGCCGCGGGGGCTCGTGGCTGGTCGTGCCCTGTGCGTACTGGTGCATACCTGGTACGTAGGTTGTATCATAGGGAGGTACTTTGTCATATTTCGTAATGGTACTGCGGTACAACAGCAGCACACGAATTTTCAAGGTCCAAATCTCAGCTACGGATCAGTTGTTGTGGCCATCGCCTCCGGAACGGGGTTCGTTCTCCTTCGATCGAGTTGCCCCACCTGCCAGCTGGCGTACGAAGCATGGGGTGCTCCTCCGGGAGCGAATTTTGGTATTTTCTGTTGTTTGTTGGTACCGTGTACCCCGAGGGTACGTCATACAGATGCTCACAAGATAACAGAAAATACTGCTGTTTTTTTCAAAGAAACCAGAAACCAGGCAGGAGGAAAGATCACGATCAGGCGCGTCAACGTGTCAACGGGCAGTCAAAATCAAAAGTCAGGTCACTCATACCCGTACGTACAAGCAGTACTGTTGACTGGGTTTAAAAAAAACAAACGTTATTTAATCAAATAAGCCGTTCACCGTTCACGGGCAAGAGATTCGCCTGCGGAATATATCCCACGGTCGACAAGAATCACTCTGCACTTGTGAGTCATGTGCGGGTCACCCGTGCTTTTGATGGATATGTACGTACCTGCCCCGTGCATGCCGGGTTCCCGACTGCACCAACATACCGTTACTCACATATGGAAACCCCTCGATGGCGTGTTATCATCGTCGGGGCGTCCGATCCCTCTCGGGGACTCTCGTACTCGCACACCCCTACAGGGCTGAGAGCCCCCAACGACTCTTGTCCGTTGTCTCTTCATCCGCTTTTTATATAGGTGTTGTGTCCCCTATATACCAGCGGACCCCTTGCCGGCGTGCTATGACCCCTATAGGTATGATACAAACTTTCCGCATCCTGTCTCCTTGCCCGAGCCTCCCACAAGGCTTGCCAGTCCATTCCTATGGCTGTGTTGCCATGGGTTCCTCGACGCTTACCGCCGAGGCTGTGGTGCTCGTAACACCCCGCACAGCGATAGTAGAGCAAACGTCTAATGCATACGTAGCCCCGGCTAAAACAGGTTTCATTTTTCTCTCTTATTTCCTTTTCCGCATGTATTCTCTTTCGATGTCCTGTTTTTTACACTTCTCCGTGTTTCTTTCCATTTTTTGCTCTTCTTTTCTTCGGGTTTACTTATAATAATACAATGGGTATGTTGATATTAATAGTATTAATTGGTTCCACGTGATGAAATATGGTATACCACAGCTCGTTAGTGCCGTTCCCTCACGTACCGGTATGGTACTACAGCCGTGCGCCTTGCGTCGCACTTGTTTTTTTTTTGTTTTTGTTTCCCCATTGAAAAAAGTGCTTTGTTTCAGCCTGTTTTGTGGCCGCAGGCAGGATGTCAGGGAAATGAGCTACTACTGCTGTGATAATATCATCATCATCATCAACAGGCACCAGGTACCGTCTACGAGTACTACTTTGCCATGTCGGCGTAAGTGGTAACCGTACCAAAAATGAGATGCCACAATGGGATGTGAACCGTCTTCTCCCATTGCAGCGCGCGCTAAAACACGCTCGCTCATCGGTGGGTGGTAACACGCTCCCATTTGCAGCAGCAGCAGCAGCAGCAACAGCAGCACCTCCATAACCACGACCAGAAGAATCAGTCACGCCGCGTGCTTGCAGGCGCGACGACTTGACGCAGCGTTTCGTCGGTGGAAAACCTCATCCTCTCTCCTCTTTGTTGTTGTTGTTTAATTCCTTCCTTAACCCCTTTAGAACCGCAGTCCCGTTTTGGGGACAAACCAGTCAAATTCTAAGTAATTTGTCCCCAAAACAGGACTAGGGTCCTAAAAGGGTTAATTCCTTCCTTAATGCCTTCCTTCCTTCCTCTTCGTCGCAAACCACAAAAAAAGCGGCGCACTACTCCGCCGTATCATACCGCAAACAGGGACGCCAGGCTTGCCCCCTCTCAGCGTACCAGCGTTTCTTTTCGTTGCTCTTCGTTGCGTCTCTTGGAACTTCACCTCGCCCTCGCCCTTGCCTCTTGTCGCTTTCCGGCCAATTGCTGCTTGCTTTCCGGCTTACCCCCTGTCCGCGTGGTGCGCGATGCGCGGTACAGGTGACGGAGCAAAGGGGGGCGTGTAAAAAGGTGCGTGGACATTTCGCGTGGTAGGCTAAGACTTCCTGTAGAGCGAGAACGTGCAAGGGGTCTGGCGTACGTGTACGGCGTGCGAGGGACCGCGATATGCGTCGTTCAGACCGCGCTGGACGCTGAAGAAGAGCGGGGGGGGGGGGGGGGGGCGACGGGAGTTCGCGTGACGGAGGCCACGAGCCGCGATAGGTGGACGCTGGGGAGCGAGTAAGCAAACGTTTTTTGGTCGCATTTTGTTTACGTTTGTGTTTTTGTTTTCTTAAGCGTCTCGGGAGATTGGCCGGGTCGACAGACCTGGCTCCCACGGCGAGGAAGAATATTTAATACCAGCAAAAAGAACAGTCCAAGCGGAACCGGCCTTGCTTTTTACCCTCCTTGCTGCGGCTTGAACTCACTCTATTTCGGAGGACCATAGTAAATGAAATAGGGCCAAATCTTGTTAGTAAAAATAGCGAAACATATACCTGGTAGGTTTTTGTGTGTACCCTAGGTCCCTCGTATTTAATATGGTCCCCCGTAATAGTAGAAATAGGTAAATGTATAGGTTTTTTGTGCGTGCATAGGTCCTTTTTGCTATGGCCCCCCGTAGTAGCACGGCGAGCGGCCTTGGGCCTGCCCGCTGTAAGATGCGCTTTGTTCCTGCCTATGAACAGGAGCAATCAGAGTCAGCGGGCCGAGCTTCCCAGCCTTCACCGTGGAGTCGCTTTTGTTGTTGGATTGGGTGCCGTCAGGGCTTTCCGTCTTTTTTTGCCCCCCCCCCCCCGTGTTTCTCCTGCGTTACCGCCTCCTCTAAAGCTAACCCCCTTTTCTTCAGCTAACCCCCTTTCCCCTTCCATACCTCTCCTTCCTCCCCTCCCTCGTCCTTCCCCTCCCATGCCTCCGCCATCGCCACCGTCGCCCCTCCATGATAACTCTCGTGGTCTCGAAACGGCCGCTAACATCAGTGCGGATCGGTGGGCCACCTGACGTTCCAGTGCAGAAACCACATCCAAGCCTCCGACGTGGGCGCGCCAATGCAGGTGTGACCAGAGGAGAGAGTCTATTTTAAGTGCATCCCCCCCCCCCCCCCCCACCAGTACATTGTTTCGTTTATGGCTCTGTTTAGGCGATCACACGATGCCACAACAACGCCAGCAGCGCTTCGCTCGCCGGGGCATTTTCGAGGTGTTGGTCCGTTTTTTGCGTTATGATATGCTGAATGAAGTATACGTGGTTTTCTTTTTTTCTTTTCTTTTTTGCCTCGCTATCCTAAACACGGTGCTGCTATTAATAGTACCATGCGGTTCGTTACCCCTGCGCTTTCTTTTCTCTTGCCGGTGGCGGTATTGGAGACATTGAAGATGGTATAGTACCTCGCGGCGAGTGTTGATGTCGTATTTTAGGCGTTTCCCCCCCCCCCCCCCCCCTCCTTGCGCTAAGTAGCATAGGGAGATGTGGTGGCATCTCCGTAGCAGGGGGAAAGAAACTGTGCCGGATTACAGCTGTAAAGAGCGGTGCGCGTTACGCGGCTACCGTGATGTTTCGCGGTAGGCTCTTGGGGGGGGAAACAGAGAGGCTCAGCACCGAGCGTCGGTCAAGGCAGGCGAAGCCTTCGCCCTCCCTCCTCCGTTGGGTAGCTCTCAATCGCGCCTTTTCCCTGCCGTCGTTTCTGCCCGCCCTTGTTATCATTTTTGTTCTCTCCCCCCCCCCCCTTTTGACATATTTTTGATCGCTTCTTCCCCTCTCCCCTCCTCTCCTCTCCCCTCCCCTCTCCCCTGCGCCCTCTCACCCCCCCCCCCCCCCCCCCCCCCCCCCTCGTGCATTCGCCCTTTATCAGCCGGTTGATACTGAGTCATCGTCTGACTCTGACGACATCAGCGCCTGCTCTTCGGTGTCTGACAGCAGCGATGACGAGGTAATGAGGATTTTCTGCGGTCTCGTTTGTGCCTCCCCTAATCCCCCCCCACCCCCCCCCGCCTGCAGCAGCTCCTCCCTATTGAAGTACAGTTCCTAATTTTTTTGGCATGGCAGGCAGGCAGGCAGGTGTTGTTGTGTTTTGTTGAAGTTTTTTGGCAGGACGTGTGTCTGGGAGATGTTTTCGCAACCGCTGCCTCTGCAATAACGGATGATGCCCTTCGATGTTTTTCGCTACACCGGTAATCGTTTTCGTTTTGTTTTTGTTGGTTTGGAACGGAAACAAGCGTCTCTGTGCCCCTCGCCGCTGTTGTGGCTTCCGACGAGGACCCGCCTGCGCATGAACGGAACGGGTGTACCAACGTAATTCCGCCCCCCGCCCCCGCCGCGCCACGGGCTTCCACCGCCGCAAAACCCCGTCCTTGTGCGGCTTCATTCCCGGCAGGGCGAGCGAAGGCGAAAGAGTGGCGGTCGAACCTCGGTTGGGGGGGACAGGGAGAAGGAGAAGGAGAAGGAGAAGCGCAGCCGAGGCTCGTCCTCCTCCCACAAGGGCAGGGACGGTAGGGACAGGGAGGGCAGGGGCAGGGACGCGGGGAGCGATAAGAAGAGGCGGAGGGAGGCCGACAGCGGAGACAGCGATCGGGAGAGCGACGGCCGCGATCGCCGGAAAGGGGCGGGGGGGTGAGTGTTTGATCGACGGGAAAGACGGAGACGACTGCACGATATTTTTATGTGAATAAGCGCGACGGAAAGGCGTTGGGCCGTGACAGAAGCTCAAAACTCTTTTTTTCTGCTGTAGATGATCAAATGGACGGAAAGTTCGGGTTCGGGTTCGGATGTGCCTGGAACCCCGGCCAAGGCGGGTGGGGATGTAAACCCCACGTTATTTTTTTGTGGTGTCAACGTCAGCATAGCTTGAGGGGGGGGGTGGGAGTACTTCTGACATGCATGGCCGTAGTCGTATGAACATAGGCCCTCGCATCTCTACAAATACCGGGACGGAGCACGCCGGGTTTTACCGACCAGGCAGACATTTGCTTGCACCAAGCGCGAACGGGGGGCGGGGGGGGCGCGGGGGGCGTGCTCATTTGTTGCTTGCCTTAAGCCATTGGACAATTGACCACGCATCTCTTTCGAGACGGAGCACCGTTCCTACTCGTAATAGAGACGCCTCCAACTGTCGCGGGAGGGGTAAGGAGCGGACGGTACAGCGTTCGTTGGAGATGCGGCAGGGGTTGTCCCAGCGGGTAAAACCGTCTGATTTGGTGTGGGGGTGGCAGCACGAAGCTTTGGGAACCCGCAGCGCATGACCCTCCGATCACTCTCCCCAGCCGCGCCGCTTGCCCTCGTGCATAGCGAGGGAGTGAGAGCCCCGTCATGCCCTCAAGCGTCGCGACCACGGTCCAACTACGGTAGGAGACGAGTGTGAATGGCGAATCGCGAACCGAGTGTAAACCTGCCAGCCGCGGTGGTACCTCACCCCCACCCCCTTATTTTGCCGGCACGCCACGCCCCTGCCTACCTTTGAAAACTAAAAACGTTTATTGGTGCGTGCGTTGTGTGTATGTGTCGCTTGCAGGAGCTCGAGCAAGAAGCGGCGATCCCGCGGCGGCGGTGACGACGAGACGAAAGACAGGTCGGAGCGGCGCGAGCTGAAGGAGAAGAGACGGAAAGACCGGAGCAGGTTAGACAGAGACAAGCCGAGAGGAGGGCGAGACGGCCGGCCGGCCGGCCGGTGGGCTTTGTTTTGTTTTCGGCCGCCGCTGCCCGCCGTTGTGACGCTAGTGTTGTGAGCGATTTACGAGGCCTATCATACACTACTGCAGTAGGTACTGAAGACAGTTTTATTGATGGAGTACGCGCTTGCCGACATTAGCGGCTGTAGGCAGGCGCCAGCGGCTGTGGCACCAGCGGCTGTCGGAGGTGCCCACGGCGCAGCAGCGCTTGGCGCCCTTTTCGTTGATTGATCGATCGGTCGGTCGGTCGGTCGGTCGATCGGTCTGTCGGTCGGCGGTTGGCGAACAAGTGTCGGCGGGACCAAGACTTGCCGCCCTCCACAACGCTCTCCGCAACAGTTGTACCGTACTGTAGGCGGTCTGGTTCGCACCGGACAGGGCCTGCTTGCCTTGCCCCACCCTCTACCCAATTTCCACCTCCAGTAACCCGCAGATGGCGGCATCTTGCAGAAGACGCCGGGGGGGAGAATATCTGTAGCATTTTGTCATTCGGGCTGGAGCTTCCTGCGACCTCTTGACTTGCGATGCTTTGTTTTGTAGCCCTGAGAACTCGTGGTCCGCTCACTGCCTGCACTCTCCAAGCGTTTTTTTTGTCGGGGAAAGGATGGGTGTTCCTGACTTGTTGGCGTGTTTGTGTGGCGGGCAAGGAGTGGTGAAAATACCAACCGAATCCAGTCTCACCGTATTTTTTTGTTGTCCCTTTTTTTGTTTTTGTTCTTGTTTTTTGTTGCTTTTTTCGCTGCCGCCCTCTGTCGTGTGCCAGGGAGAAGTCGCGCAAGTCGTCGTCGAAGAAGTCGAAGAAGGACAAGCGGGAGAAAAAAAGCAAGCACAGCAAGCACAAGAAGAAGTGAAGCGTTTCGTCGTAACGGTCACACCGCTGCGTGGCCGCCGCGCGCGGGAGCGCAACAAACGAATGTCACGGTAGTAACTCCCGCCCCCTGCCCCTCCCCCCTCCCCCTGTGTTAGATCTCCGCGAGGGTTTCTGCAGACCCGAGGCGTCTATCAACGACCCTTTGTGGCCTCAGGATTTGCTCCGCGTACTACGGCAGTAGTAGTAGTCAAGAGACCCGTGTTTGGGAAGGTGTATGCACACGTAGCGTGGCAGTCTCCCCAACGCTTGGGTGATGGTGGTTGTGTGTTGTGGTGGGGAAGGAGCTATTATGCACTCTCTGCAGGTTTTTCCTCCCTCGCTACCAGCCGGCGGCTCGGCGGGGGGGGGGGGTTACGTACGGGCGTTTTGGCTACGATGTCTGGACGCGGATTCAGTCAAGCCCCCTCGATCGAGGTACGAGTGGCGTTTTTTATTTCTCCTCGATGGTACTCCATCAGGTAGGAGGTTTGCCCTATCAGCCACTTTGTTTTTTGCGGGGCCCCCTCTGTCGGAATGATGGCGGTTTGTGCTCCCCCATGAACGCACTACTGTAGGGGGTCTGTCCTACTATGTGCCTCTTGTTTTTTTTTTTTTCGCGGAGAGGGCTTGGTGGTGCGCACGCGCGCGCGCGATTTTTGTCTGTACGGTCGCTGGTAAACGGCGGGGGCTACTTGTAGGTCTGGCCCGCGTGGCGTGCGCGCGAGGTGTGGTCGTTTGAGTCTCGGGCTTGAGCTTGGGGTCGTTCTTGACTCTTGACCTTGATGGTCTGAGTAGACAACCGGGTGGCTGGTTCTTGACCTCGATGGTCTGAGAGCAGGTGTGCCGACTGAACGGGGTGGCTGGTATCATGTGTCGAGTGACGGTCTGAGATAAACAACGCGCCAGTGAAATGGGGTGGCTTGCTTGGTATTGTGATACCACACCGATTATGGTCTGAAATAATTATCCTCCCAATCTAACGTGGTGGCTAGTATGATACACCGAAAGCTTTGCTCCAGGCCGTCGGGGAGGGGTTCCAGGCCGTCGGGGAGGGGGTGAGTGTCGTCCAAACCCCCGATCTCTTGTACAACGAGAGCACGCCCGAATCAACCGCTGGAAGCTAACTGTGCGGCAACGCTGTAAATCAAGAAAAAAAGTGACGGCCGATAAAACAAAAAAATCTGGCCACGATCACCTACCTGTCTGTGCGGGCTTCTTCCCGCCCTTTGCACGCCAAACTCATTACTTTGTACCAGCCATAATCACATACATGTAAACATCAAGGGGTGCCGTGCCCTTCGGTTCGTGTCTCGGCGTGCGCCTTGCTGGGCGACCATTTTTCTGCTGTATGTTGTTGTTCTTGTTGCTGCACGCAAGCGGAGGTAAGTGCAATCCCGCGCTGCTGCGACGTAACGCACGAGAAGGATGCGTGCATAGCGCCGATCACGGGTTTGGGTACGTGCTGTGTTGCTGTACTCGCCCCCCCTCCCCCCGCCCCTTCCTCCTCCTCTGCGGGCACCACTACGTTGTCGCTCGCGCTCATTTTCTGGTGTATAGCCCCAGCTCCGGCGGTTCTCGTGCCGTCCTTTGGCGAGCATGTCGCTACTGTATACCCGTACATATATATATATAGCAGGCTACGTGCCGTGGCGCTGCTTGCTGTTGTTCGCGTGCTAACATCTGACTACACCTTTTCTGATTTTTTTTTCTTCTTTTTCACCAGCAGAGCCCGAGACGGTAACATTTTTTTTCGGAAAATTGGCGAAAAAAAAAGAAGAAAAACAGTCGTAAAAGGGTCGCGATCTTAACGAGGAGTGTTCATTTTTTTTCAGTATATTTTCCCGAAATTTCGGTGTTTTCCTCTTACTTAGGAAAATACCAAGAATTTCCGAATTTTCAGGAAAATACTACAAGAAAAAAAAAACTAAAAAACAGCCCTCGTTAAGATCGCGGCCCTAAATAAGAAGCTGTGTCGTAGTGGGTGAAGAATAATTGATTAAAAAAAACGGTCGGCCTTTGTGTTGAGGATCAGCAACAAACTCTACTACTGCTGCTGCTGTACGTCCTTGGGGTCCACACGACCGTTTTTGCCGTTAACGGGCCCGTCCGGCCACGAAGCTACAGTACGTATTTACGAATGGTTGCATCCCTTTTAGAACCGCAGCCCCGTTCTGGGGGCAAACCAGTCAAATTTCAAGTAATTTTGTCCCCAAACGGGGTTGCGGTTGTCTGAGAGAGAAACTTCCAATTTCACTGCTGTATTCTGTCTCTCTGCCGTGGATCATTTAATGTAAGTATTGGATTGGATGAGGTCTCCTGCGCCGGCCAGGAGGTCTCGTCTGGTATTTCCCCCCGCGCTGAGTAGACTAGTGTGTCACGTACTCTGCGCGGGGTTGGTACCTGAAAAATGATCTGGGTATACAAGCATGATAATACTAATCCTATTACTGCCGGGTGGGTGGGATGGTCTCAAGAAGTGTTGCGACCAACTCTATTAACACTACTGTAGCTTTCAATTTCACAACAGCAAGAAAAAACGGCCCACGTTTTTCCCGGCTCTCACGCCTGCTTGCTGGCGGGGAGTTGAAAAGAAGATAGATTTAAAATGCTGACTGTCTGTGGAGGCCGGGCGTGTCGTTCAACACGAGACCTGTTAAATGGTTGAAAAAGGGTATTTTGTCCGGAGACGAAGTAACGGCCTCCGCAAACGAAGTAACGGATAACGGACAAAGCAGGGTTTATTGGTAGAGAGAATGTGGCATGTCTGTATCGGGAACTGGGATAGAGCAAGTTTGGTTTGGAAGGGAAAAGGCCTCGAACGCAGTCCTTGCAAGCAAGGCATCGAGCGTAGGTCAGCACCCCCACGCCGGGCACGAGCAAGCACGAGGTCCTGTGACGAGCACGGGCAGACGTGAGGTAGTCGCTGGTTTGTCGATTCAAGCCAGGAAGTTGTACCTTCTTTTCTGCCACCCCACCCCCCGTATTTGCTCTTTCGAAGGGGGGGGGGGGGGGCGCACGAGTAGCTGGTGTTACGGAGGGAATGTTTTTCTCCTCCGTTATGTTTTTTTTACTTGAGTTAGATCGGAGGAGCCGAATGGTACCGTACCATTCGGAGGCTTGGTCATCCGAGACAACTGTAGGCCGTACTATTAATAGTTGGGAACCCGGCCGGTATCATAGTAGGGAGAGATACGTAAAATAGAGCGGTCGAGATACTCAGGGTATTGCAGGAAGCTGCTATAGAGGTATCGGGCCGAGGGGAGGAACCTCTCTCTCTCACGACTCGGGAAACGATAACGATAAATAATGCAATTCGAAAGATATACAATAAAAAACTGCGTCTTGAAAACACTCAAGTTTTCCCCCCCGGACAACTACAACAACAACAAGAAAAGAACAGAGTTGGTCTCGGAAAAAATTTAATTAGTAGAGTGTCGATGCCGACGCGTATTGGAGTTCCTCAAACTTTCCCGAAGACACTGGTCAGCCTTGTTGGGAACCCGGAGGAGGAGAGAAGATTTCATTAAGGTCGAGGGACAACTCAGGGACCCTAAACTTGTCGGCTGTTCCCCGCTCGGTACGTTCTTCTCGTCAGTCCCCTGCCGCAGCAGGAGAGGTGCAAAAAAAAAACGCCTATATACATACCTGGTACTCCTTTCTCTCTCTGCCACGTGTGGGGGGGCAACCCCAAGAAGAGAGGGGCTAGGCTATAAATTATTCGTCATCCCTACACCGCTGTTTCCTGCACACGCATGTCATTCCTGCACATGCATGCCATATATGTGTGCTTCCGATCGTTGCTTCGGGCAGAAAGAGGACCATCCCACCTCACAGAGTGCCCCGATTCCGCGGGTCATCGATTTTGTTCCAAGGCGCGCTTCTACAGCAAGCAGCTCGCTCGGCCTCGTCACAGCCTGGTGGAGCAGCATACGATCATCAACCTTGGCCGGCCAAGGCGATCGCTCTTGATGTAGACATTTCTGCCTCCCCCTCGGCCAATATGTATATATATTATATCGCGAAAAAAGGCCGCGTAGTCCCCTCCACTTTTTTAGCTTTCACCGCCACGCCACCGCGCGGCGCGAGCGGGGTCCTCGAAGAATGTGGGTGGCCTAACCGGCGATACGGGTGCCCGAGGTGGGAGTGAACTCTTGCATCAACCTTGCGCCAGCTTCTCCGCTGATTAGTTTGCGGCCCTTGGATGCCATCGACTTCATCACCTGCAGGGAGGGAGCAATGGCGCGGCGTAAGGAAGGGGGTCGTCCTTTTTGGGCGCGGGGGGGGGGGGGGTGTGGTACTCGATAGGAGAAATGTACTCGATCTCATGCATGGCTGTACTCGTATGACCATATATCCTCGCATCCCTACAGTTCCAAGGCGGGAGGGCCATACATTCTCGCATCCCTACAATTCCAAGGCGGGAGGGGTGGGGGGGGGGGGGGGTGCACGAGCGTCAACGCTGCGCAGTTCTGTTCGCGCGATCAAAGAAAACAGCCCAGTTTCGCGCTACTGCTGGTGTGCGAATCTTCGTTCAGAGGAGTTGTGCCTTTCTCTGCTCACCACTCTGGCTCTAAATGTAAGCTCCCTTTTTGCTCATAAAAGTTTAGCCTAAAGTTTTGTCTACATGTTTCGCGACAGAGTGGTACACCGCACACACGCACGCCTGTTCCGTACGCACATACTTCGTATGCATCGTGCGTACGTACGTAGCACGGTGCAGCTTTCGTCCCCGCCCGAGACGACTACAGACCACGCAACACGCGGGTGACAAAACAAGCGATACCCTCGATCCGGAACTAGCCTTTAGCTCTACACCCCTCCTCCACACCGCCTCAACTCAAGCAACGCCCTTAACCCTGAACTTACAGCAGTCCCTTAAGGCTACACCTTTCGCGCATCGTACCCCTCCATCCATCCTTAACCCTGAAGTAAGCCTTTCGCAGCTATACACGCCCTCCACGCCACGCCACGCCTCAACTCAAGCACGGCGGCGTACCTCTAGACGTTTCCACTCCAGCTCGAAACGCCTCTTCTCGGCGAGGCCCTCCACGGCCTTCATCTCCGCTTCGGCCTCGGCCACCATCCCCTGTGCCTTGTTGGAGGCGCTGACGAGGGTCGCCTGCGACTTGAGGATGGCCACCTCGGCCTCCTTCTCCGCCCGGCTCCTGCCGCGGCCGAGGAAAGCACGCGAGCACAGGCGACGTCAGTCAGCAACACCGCGCGGCATACATGTACCCAGGTATTAATAATAGCTATTTATTTTAAATATGGATACCTGTATGTACGAAATATACGCACATCGTCAAAACCTTTGTCCTTCATTTTGTTTTCGAACGGCACGGATACACAGACAGCAAGAACCCTTTTTCTAGAACCTGCTCCTACGATTCGGGGAGAGATGCTTCTTCGAACTAGAGTTACTTCGTTTTGCATGTTGTACAATATGTTTCCGAGGTTTTCTTCTTTCTTCGGGAAAATTATGAGTGATCCATGTTGAAGATCATGCTGCACATTGTCGGATGGCAAGAGAAATAATAATAATATATATATATATATAGCAGTAGCGAAAGGGCTGATTATCTCAGGGTGCTTTGCGGGGTCATGATCATCATCCCAACCAGTGGTTCGGGTCGGGAATTCTTCAAAATCTCAAGCGTCGGGTTGCGTCGGGTCGGGTCGGGTCGGGTCGGGTCGGGTCAGGAGGTTTCAAATGATCACGGATCGGGTCCGGTCACCGTCACCCGACCCGACCCGACCCAACCCGACCCGACCCGACCCGACCCGAATCGCGAGGTTTAACCCAATCCGTGAACAGCCCCTGGATAAGAACGCCTCCGCAGTACAAACTGCAGGGTTCCGAGGCCGGCATTGTTATTTAGAGTAGGCGGGTGCTGACGTCGTTGCTTTTCTGCTCGGCGGGGTTGGGTGTTTTCTGTGCGTTTGCGTTCGTCGATGATTGGCTACACGTAGACCTCCTACCTGCAGTTGGGGTGGTACTGAATTTTCTTTTTGACGCTTTTCATCATCACGTAGGCCTTGAGCGGCTCTGTTCCGATATGCCCGACTTACCACACGCACCTTGACAAAACGGAGCGAGCCCTAAAATCTTCGAGGAAAATATTGTTTCCGCTGCACAGCAACCACGCGGGTCCAACGCACTCTCCGTACAACCGCAGGGGTATTTAGCAGTTACACCGCCCCCGCAAGGTGGTGGTTGGTGTTCATACGGTTTCGTTGCTAGCTCTCGTCCCATGGACGGCAGCCACGCGCACTACTACTACAGTAGTACCTCCTGACCCGTTCTGCGATAGAGGTAGCACATTTCCGCGATTGTTCTTCTGAGAGACTGGGGGTTCCTTGACTCCAAATCGTCGGGATGTCAATCTTAATTTCGAAAAAAAAAAAACTTTTGGTAGACTTGGGCCATGGGATTATTCGCCGCGAGGTATTAATAGTTTTTTTTTTTTTTTTGCTGAAGCCAGTTTTCGGGCGAGGTATGGGGCTCCTTAACCCTTTTAGAACCGCAGTCCCGTTCTGGGGACAAACCAGTCAAATTTCAAGTAGTTTTGTCCCCAAACGGGACTGCGGTTCTAAAGGGGTTAAGTGAGGAGCCTCAGAAAGTTCAGGGTGAACCTCTATCGTAGAACGTATTGTATTTCCCCTATCGAGCCAAGCACCCACCCACTGCGCGAGCATCGGAAACACCGGCCAACACCGTGCGCGCCCTCGACACCGTGCACGTGCGGCGATCACCGCTGCAGCTGCTGCGGGTGCATCTGTACTCTCGCCAAGCAGAGTCCGCAAGGGTCGGGGACTACTGTATGTACAAACTCGAACGTGTCCACCAACCCCAAACGAACCCGGGAGATCATCCCGAACTTCCCCCCCCCCCCCCCCCCCCCCCGGTGTATATGCTATATACTCCCCCCCCGGTGCTCTTACTTGGACGCCTCGGCATCGATCTCGGCGCGGCGAACGCGAGCCTCGGCCTCCTTCTGCGCGTCGATCTTGGCGGCCTCCTCGCTTCCGCGAGCGCGAGTAATCTGAGAGGAGAAACCCCGCCCAGGCGCGGCGAAAAAGGAAGGGGAAGAGGGGTCGAGAGACGGGAGACAGACGCGCCTCAGCATGATGTACGTGTTGCAAGGGTTTTTTTTTATTTTGTTTTGGTCGAGAGCTACCCGGTACGCGCCTATTTGCGTACGTACGTAGAGCCGATGGACTGGTTTTTGCACCGCAGTTTTTTTTTTTTTTTTTTAGGCTCTTCGGTTGTGGCAACTTCTTAATTGTTTTTTACGCTCCTCGTAGTAGATTTCGCGTGCGTGAAGGGATATACATATATATATATATATATATATATATATATACGAAGGCAAAAAAAATACCAGGTACCTGGTATGTATTTCTCGGGTCGGCTGCTCACTTACGTGCTGAAGTATTCGTAGAGATAGGTTAGGAGGTGGCGCGGGCGTGCCTAGTAAGCAATTGCCCCTGGATGGAAAGGATCGTTTGCACTGAATGTTTTGTGGTAGCTCAATTGGGTCGCAAATCCCTCTATTGTACGGATACCGGTGTGATATACAGTATTACGGGGGACCATAGTTAGTAGGACCAAATACTGTTAGTAGAAATGGTTAAATATATAGGTTTTTATCTATACCACAGGTCCTATTACTCCACGGTCCCCCGTAATAGCGTCCGCCGCCATCTGGGAGTCACCTGGCCTTGGCTGTGCCTGCCGCCCGCGGGAGCATTGCTAGCGGAAAACAAGGCGACGGAAATGACCGAAATCGAGCGTGGCCGGCGGGGGGAGGGGGGGGGGGGGGTACGCCCTTTACTCACCCTAACCTCAGCCGCGGCGCGTGCGTTGGTCTCGTCCACGTTAGCCTTGCCCCGCGCCAGCTGTGGTCGCGATGCCGTCGCCGCGCGTAGCGTGACGAGTGTCATTGCCGATTGCACGGGGACGGGTGCAGGAAAGCGGGAAGGGACGAAGAGTCGGCGGGGAGGGGGTGAGCGAAAAGGACGGGCCGTTACGTTATACCCCCCGCCCCGCCCGGTGGCTACTTGCTATACACCGCCGGCGTATTATCGCGGTGGAACAGAGTAATCAGGGACCCCAAACGTGCTTGGTAAAAATACCGAAAGTTTATAGGTTTTTGTCTGCACGCTGGGTCCTGATTACTGCTGTCCTCCGTAACAGACTCATATTGTATTGTACCAGAGTGCACGCACATTGTTGTGGTCGTTTTTTCGAGACATCGACCATCGAGGATCGTAGCGCGCGCATGCTTTTGGCATTTTTGGCGGTTACAACGCGGACCGTACTGCAGCACGTGCTTGTGAGTAGTTCATTTCGGCCGGAGATTTTCTACCGGGCGGTGGCCATGTGTTGTATTCTACGTACACAGCCCGGAAAACCCGTTCGCGGCGACACCGTTCAGCTGCTTTATTCGCGGGCGTACGAGACGTGTGCACTACACATACCCCAATAGCTCCGCACGTATGCGAGCGACTTGTGTGACACCGGCCTGCCGCGCGCGTGCTCCGACTGCCGTCGGCAAGCAAAGGGCGTGCCTCGCGCACCAGAGGCGTTCTCCGGCAAAGCTCTGCAGACGAAAGAATAACGCCTGCTGTGCACGCTCCT
>JARUPZ010000019.1:4503561-4536172 GCA_031213475.1 Nereocystis luetkeana
TGATAGCCAGTTATCCAATAGACAGGTATTCTTAGCCGGTTTAGCGGTACTACTGTCGAACGTGAAACCCCCGACATAAGTAATCACCTTCACCAGCCAGCGCGTCCAGATGACAGTTTGTTGCGTTTCCATTCGGAGTAGGAATGGTGCTCCGTGTGGTCAAATGGTCAAATTACCAAGGCAAGCAACAAATGAGTACGCCCCCCCCCCCCACCCCCTATGGTCATACGACTACGGCCATGCAAAATATCGAGTACCCCCCTCCCCCCCCCCGCTCCCCCCCCCCCCTTCCTTCCTCCTTTTCCCTTCCCCTCCCCTGCACCGAGTCGTTAACCCTTGTAACGTTCGAATATTTTCCGTGTGCGACCTACCTACTTCTTGAGTTACCCCCCCCCCCGCCCCTCCATGACAACCGTTATTTTGTATGATAACGTGCTGCATGCTGTACCGCTGCCCTATACGTCCAGACAAAGCGAAACCGGGTGGGAGGGGAGAGGAAGGCGGGAGGTGAGAGAGGTGAGAGGTGGGTGAGCGGGTGGCAGGGGGGTCCTCTCACGTTCATCACTTGCACTCCGTACTTCACGAGGACAGCCCGCAGCGAGTCCAGCATGTCCCCGGCGAATTCTTCGCGTAGGTCGTTCACCTGTGCAGCACACAAAATAAAATGTGTGTGCAGCGCGTGCAGCGTTTGTCAGCGTGGTGGAGCCTCGTCAAAGCCAAAGCGTCGCGTTGGGAGATCTTTGACAGCCCCCCCCCCCCCCCCCCCCCCCCCCCCTGCCCCCCCCCCTGCCCCCCCGCCCCCCCGCCCCCTCCCTCCCCCGGTTCAACAACCTCGACTGTCGGGGGTCGAAGCACGCTTGCCAGCCTCGTCGAGCTCAACTGTCGCGTCGAAAGGCGAACCTTGCCCGAACCCTTTCACCGGCATGGATAAAGACGGGTTCGTCTAGGGAGAGCTCTTGCGACGAGGACGAGTGCTACGTGATACACCATCGGATGATGCTTCCGACGCGTGATGGGCGGTTGCCACGAAGTAGATGGCGAACACTTTCGGTGAGGCTGTTGAAGGCAGCAGCGCTCAGACACGTACGTACGTACGCACATACTTACTATTAATACCTTTTTGTTCGTTTATTTTTTTTGTCTAGTTTATAGTTTTGTTTAGTTTATAGTTTTAGTTTTAGTTTTATTTATATTTTTTTTTTCACCATCCCATCTACGTATCATCCTTGCACTACAGTGTGTTCTCGAGCTCGTGTCCCAGGCTCGGGGTTACACAGAAGGTAGGGTGTTCCTCCGTTTCTACCGCGATATCTATTCGGCGCGTTTCCTTCCCTCGCCGACTCGCGAGGAATTGCGCACGTACGCTACAGCAGTACCTTTCTACAGTCATTTTTTGCACAATCTGGCCCGCACTTACAGGAATTTGGAGGCGGCGGGTGGGGGGGGGGGTGGGGAGGGCCGGGGGGGGAGGCAGGGTATGAGCGGGTGAAAACAATTAATTTTGGTCGCAGGTTATTACGAATTAATCGATTGCGTTGTTTTCAGGAGACGGTGTGGTCCACGGCGTTATATTTTTATCTCCAAGACGGAGTATTTCCTGTTGTTTTTTTTTCATTTTCCAAAAGCCGTGTCTTAAAAAAAAGGGTACACATTTTGCAGCTATGTATAATATCAACAAAACAAAACTGCCGTTCGTTGTGGCTGTCTGACTGCTTTCGGTCCCGTAGTAAGCATGCCGACAGCGCGCGAAACGCAGTTTTCCAGAACGCACCGCGCCGAGTGTGCGATATCATACGCGCCCTTACCTCCTCCGCGCCCTCACCTCCTCACACCATACATCGTATGTTTATTTTCGGGGGGCCATAGTAAATAGGACCAAATTTGTTAGTAAAAATGGCGAAATATGTGGGTCTTTGTATGTGCCGCAGGTCCTATTCAATATGGTCCCCCGTAATAGTGGACAAAAAAAAACGCCGTGTGATACCATACGAACTCCCTAAACGCTCGGTTTAGCGGATTTTGGGGCTGCGGGTTGGTGCGGCCGGTGGGGGGTGGAGGGGGGGGGGGGGGCGTACCTTGTTGTGAGTGACCGTGTACACCAGCCCGCGAATAGACTCGTCCTGCGTGTGTGTGGGTGTTCGAGAAACGCACACAGCAAGCACAGCGAGCACGGCAGCAGTAGCGAGGACTTGGTCAGAGTTGACGAGCGTGTGCTTGTCTGTCTCCGAACTACTGTAGGACGAATCAATCCCCGTCCGTACGGCTCAAAAAAACTGCCGCTGCTGTGTACGTACGTGCGAAACGTTTTTTCTTTCCCCTCCCCCAGATGCGACTACTCCTACAAGCTTCTTCCGCGTGATACACACAACATAATACGATTATTCGGTCGTGCGAATGTTGCCCACGTGCTCATACACGCGATACGTACAGGGTTGCACCAAGGACAACCATTTTTTTGCCCCCCCCCCCCCGCCCCCCCCACCCCTGTGTGTTTCTTCTGTGTGAAACCGGACACGTACTGCTCGCATTTACTGCTTGCTGTGTAACACCGAGCTCCGTTACACCGGGTGGAACTCCAGCCTAGGGATACGATGGACACAACCTTTCCCAGCACATCGGACGACAGATGGCCTGCCCCCGCTTAACCCTTGTAGAACCGCAGTCCCGTTTTGGGGACAAACCACTCAATTTTGAAGTAGTTTGTCCCCAAAACGGGACTGCGGTTCCAAAGGGGTTAAATGGTCTATCTGTCACGGGGGACCATAGTAAATAGGACCTACGGTACACACAAAAACCTACTGGCATATATTTCCCTGTATTTAGTAACAATATTTGGTCCTGTTTACTATGGTCCCCCGTAATAGATATCTCAGGGCAGACATACTGCTGATCTGATCTGTACACGTACCAGGTATGATCTATTTACAGTACGTGCGAAAGTTTGCAGCTACATGTTGCCAGGTGGAAGAAAAGCCGTATGATCTGATTGTATCTGCATGGCCTGCGGTAAGTGTTTCCTGGGTCAGAGATCTGTGCTATCACAGATCCTGCACAACAACTCGTAACGGCAGGCCAGGGTCTATATTATCTATATGCTCTATCTGTATATTATATATATATATATATGATATATGTGATCGACCTGTAGATGATCTATACCTGGTATGATCTGTCTGTCGATGATCTATCTATCTATTTATAGAGGATCTAAATTATTTATCTGTAGATGATCTATCTATCTGTAGATGATCTATCTGCCCGACGTGTGCACGTTTTTCCTCTCAACCAGCGCCGCTCCCGGCAAAAAAAAAACGATTATTGAAACAAAAAACACACAAAAAATGATACCAGGTATCATACTTCGAAGTACATGGTGTCGTCGGGAGTTTCGTAAGGCGTGCGCGGGGAAGATCTGGCTGTTGGGCCGGGGGGGGGGGGAAAGGTGTCTGGCGTTTGGGTATTGGGCGCTCACCACTTTGGAAGACAGCAGTTCGTCCAATCGCTGAGGCCCGAGTCTGTACACGAAGTTCCTCGCACCTTCGAAGTCGGGGCCTATCCGAAAAGTAAGGGCTTCGAAAACGCCGACGTTGTCGAAGAGACGGGGAAGGGTGCAAAGGGGATTTTCTCGGGAGGGACAGGTGGTAGGGGGGCATGTCTATTCATAGTTGAGGGGTCAAAGGGGGAGACAACCTTGCTGCTGCTGTACAGGACTCCTGATGGGACCGAACCGAACCGAACCGAACCGAACCGAACCGAACCGAACCGAACCGAACCGAACCGAACCGAACCGAACCGAACCGAACCGAACCGAACCGAACCGAACCGGATCGAACCAAACGAGCCGAACCGAGCCGAACCGAACCGAACCGAACCGAACCGAACCGGGTCGAACCGAACCGAACCGAACCGAACCGAACCGAACCGAACCGAACCGAACCGAACCGAACCGAACCGAACCGAATCGAATCGAATCGAACCGAACCGAATCGAACCAAACCGAATCGAATCGAACCGAACCGAACCGAACCGAACCGAACCGAATCGAACCGAATCGAACCGAACCGAATCGAACCGAACCAAACCGAACCGAACCGAACCGAACCGAACCGGTACGCACTTGAAACGTTTGGCGTTTCGTTTGGCGTTTCATGGTGTCGTTTGGGCGTGTCACATGTTACTGACCGCCCTCCGGTCCCACACGCCTCTCTCTCTCCTCTGCCGTACGATAAAACACAGACTCGAAAGGTTGAACACTCGCTTATATATAGGGGATTCTCCTTTCGCCTAACTGACCGCGCCACCAGAGACAGACGTGCCGTGCGATGCAACACGGGGGGGGGGGGGGGTGTGCACTCATGTCATCCATGACCGTTCAGGGGGCAGGGGCGTCCGCACTGATGCCACTGCCGACGAAATCAAAGAAGAAAGGTAAAAAAAGAAGAAAGTAAAGTGTAGACCGCGTGCCCACGGTTTCGGCTCGACTATTCTTTATTCGGGAAAAATAGGGGTGGGGGGGCAGAGCGTCCGGGGGGAGGGACGATGAGCGCTTGGGAGTCGACGAGGATGAGGAGGCACCCTTCGGCTGTGCGAGTAACGTACGTCAAGCACAAAAAAACACAGCAACCCGAGAGCAGACGGCACGATGTATATCACGTTGCTTCGGTTTTTTGTGCTTTGACGTACGTTACTCGCACAGCCGAAGGGTGCATGCTCATCCCCGTGGATTCCCCCAAAAAAAGCGTTCTTCGGTTCTTACCCGCGGACGCTCTGCCCCCCCATCCCCCATTTTTTCCGATTTAGTCGAGAACCGAAACCGTGGGCACGCGGTCTACCCTTTCCATTTTTTTTCAACCTTGCTCCTTTGATTTCGTCGGCAGTGGCATCAGTGTGGAAGCCCACCCCCCCCAAAACGGTCATGGATGACATGAGTGCCCACCCCCTCCTCTGCCCCCCCCCCCAAGCTAAACAAAAAGTTTCTATGTAATATATGGAAACAACGTAATGAGCGCCCAATTGTTGGAGGTGTCTCTATTATTAGGAGTAGGAACGGTGCTCCGTCTCGAAAGGGATGCGCGGTCAATGGTCAAATGACTAAGGCAAGCAACAAATGAGTAAGCCCCCCCCCCCCCCCCCCCCGCCGCCTCCCCCCTCCCGTTCTTCCGCTCTCCCCCCCCCTCCTCCCTCCTCTTCCCTTCTTCCCACCCCACGCCCACCTCCCCCCTCCCTTCCTCCCCTATTGCCCCCACCTCTCCTATATATCCTCCCCCTATTTTATATAGGATGGGTTGGCGTCGGTTGGCAACGACACTGTAAAATATGCCGCTCACTACGTGAGCTAGACAACCAGGGTGCCGTTTTTTTTTTTTTTTTTGGCGGTCGCCCACAGCCGGTTGTTGAGTTAGATCATTTGTGCGAGGTAAAGAACCTTTACTCCGCACAAGGGAATTGATCGTATCACGTAGTGTTCAAGGTAAGGCACCCAAGAGGCTGTTACATAGTACTCCCATCGCTGTCTCTGGAAACGCCTACACCGGAAATTAAATCAACTCATTGAAGCTGTCGCCCATATGCAAGTCCGCCTCAAAAGTGGTTCTTAGTAGGATGCAGCTCACCCTTCATGCGACTCGCCAGACACCTCACGGCGCTTCGCGCTTGGTGCAAGCAATGTCTGCCTGGTCGGTGAAAACCCTACATGCTCCGTACCGGCACTGTAGGGATGCGAGGGTCTATGATCATACGACTACGGCCATGCATGAGATCGAGTACATATCTCCTATTATTATTGAGTACACCCCCCTCTCCTATATTAATATATCGTCACGCCTCTGTGTGCCGGCAGTCCTTTTTACCCTTACCGAGGTTGACGTTGACCATGACATTGTCGCTCGTCGGGACGTTTAGCGTAGGCGCGTTGTCTGCCACCGTCGAAAGTACAGCAGCAGGAGCACGCACAACATGTTCAAGGCATTGCAGACAATCGGGGACATCCCAGACATACACACGTGCGTAGCAGAATATTAGGTGCATGGATTTCCTTTTGTTTCCGAGGTTTTCTTCTTTCGGGAAAGTTATGAGTGATCCATGTTGAAGATCATGCTGCACATTGTCGGATGGCAAGAGAAATAATAATAAATATTAGGTTTGACGAAACCTTCGACCTCACTCACAGCTGTTTTTTTTTCTTCATCCCTTTACAAATAAATATAGCAGGGGTGGTACGTACAGTAGGCGGCAACCGGAAGAAAAAGTCAGCCACGGAAACTTGTGGGCGAATATATACTTAACAAGTACCAGTGTGACCAGAAATAATACAAGGAACAGTTCGACATTTTGTTACCATCTAAAGGTCCCTTATATTTACGATCATTTTACGATCATAGCGGGAAAGTTTTTTCTTTGTTTCTGTTGGGTAGGGTGACGATGCTCACAACGAAACGGCGAACACAAAAAACTCTTGCGTATGTATAATAGAGAACTGACCGACCGACCGACCGACCGACCGACCGACTAACCGACTGACCGACCGGATAATCGATCGACCGACCGAATGATCGACCGACCGACCAACCGAATGATCGGCCGACCGACCGACCAACCGAATGATCGACCGACCGATCGACCGACCAACCGAATAGTCGACCGACCGACCGACCGACCGACCGACCAACGAACCGACTCCAGTCTCACATGTGATGGCAGTCTTCGTGACGATATGGGAGATTCGATACCACGCCGGCCAAATCCTGCTCGGGGGTACACGGGTGTCGCGAGAGTGTTGCGGTACACAAGTATTTCGCGCACGAGCGTAGTATATATATATATCGTGAGAGTTGTGCACGCCGGGCTCTTTTTCTGAGGGGAGAAGAAGCAGAACACTCGACGAAAGGAAAAAAACACGCGCCTCCTCCTTCTCCTCCTCCTCCTCCCCCTCCCCGCCGACGCACGCTTCGGTGGCACACCAGGTACTTGGATAGGGGGCGTGTACGCAAATGTTCTGAAGGGTCCCTTCCTTATTGTCCTCGTAGAGAGAACAAAAACGCTTGAATTGATGAGCAAAAAAAGTGCTGTTGTTGTATGATGCACTCTCCCAAGTCGATGAGCAATAACAAACAAGTGAACTTACTATACTATCGTTTTTACGGGCTATTTTTGCCATCTTTAACACAGTATTTTTAGTGTGCAGCGCTCGTTCCAATCATACCGTCCACAACATCCGTAGGGCATCTTGCTTACAGTAGAATTCAATGACTTGAACACGTACGGAAAGGTGCTACCGACCGACCAGACCTCACCAGAACACTCGAGACGAAACTATACCGACAATAATGCAATAATGCTACTACTGCACTGAGTGGCGTAGCTTTGTGACCGCAGAACTTGTATCTCTTCTAGGATTGAAGACTCGGCACGGACACTGGTTGTGCTGGATGTCGACGGGTAGAAAGAACGGTTTAATGTGAAGAACACACACACACACACACACTGACGATCTAGCCGACGACGTTTGACCGATCAAATCTGAAACGGTGACATGTATGTGCTTATTACTGTACCAGGTGTACCTCAACCCACCCCATCAAGTCTAACCGAGCGACGGAATTCATCCAAATTGTGTTCCCCCTCATCACGCATGACACATACGATACCAGCCAAAAAAGAGTGTGAGATTCCAAACGAGGTACAAAAAAGAGTGTGAGATTCCAAACATTTTTTTTTTGGTACGTACGTAGTTCCTCGGGTGACGAGTGAGGAGTCCCCTCTACCGCACCATACACCGCACTGTAGAGGCTTGCTACCGCACTACACACCGCACTGTAGAGGCTTGCTACCGCACTATACACCGCACTGTAGAGGCATGCTACCGCACTATATACCGTACTGTAGAGGCATGCTACCACACTATACACCGTACTGTAGAAGCATGCTACCGCACTATACACCGCACTGTAGAGGCATGCTACCGCACTATATACCGTACTGTAGAGGCATGCTACCGCACTATACACCGTACTGTAGAAGCATGCTACCGCACTATACATCGCACTGTAGAGGCATGCTACCGCACTATATACCGTACTGTAGAGGCATGCTACCGCACTATACACCGCACTGTAGAGGCATGCTACCGCACTTTATACCGTACTGTAGCGGCATGCTACCGCACTATACACCGCACTGTAGAGGCATACTACCGCACTATACACCGTACTGTAGAGGCATGCTACCGCACTATACACCGCACTGTAGAGGCATGCTACCGCACTATACACCGCACTGTAGAGGCATGCTACCGCACTATATACCGTACTGTAGCGGCATGCTACCGCACTATATACCGCACTGTAGAGGCATGCTACCGCACTATATACCGTACTGTAGAGGCATGCTACCGCACTATACACCGCACTGTAGAAGCATGCTACCGCACTATATACCGCACTGTAGAAGCATGCTACCGCACTATATACCGCACTGTAGAGGCATGCTACCGCACTATATACCGCACTATATACCACGAAGCTTTGGGCCCGAAAGTACTCCCCCTTACCGCTCACAGCACGGCTCCGTGCCACAGGTAGATTGTGGAGTGCGGAGAGGAATTAAGAACAACCTAAAAAACGCGGTGATATTAATTATTGGTGACACACCACTTGTTGTTGTTGTTGTTGTTGTTGCTGCTGTTGTTGTGTCCCGTTTCCGATCGACGCCAACGCCTCCGTCCTTTCTCTCGTCTACCGCATTTTAATCCATCGTTTTTCCATCTACTGCATTGAGGGGGACCATATTAAATAGGACCAAATGTTGTTGGTGAAAATAGTTAAATACGAGGTTTTTGTGTGTACCGTAGGCCTTATTTACTACGAGTATGGCCCCCCGGGATTAGTACTGTGGTCGCCGCACAATCGAAAACCCCAATCTTACCATTTAACGCCGGCCTGCAGCTGGCCCTCGTCCTTGTGCCACTTCTGGTACCTGACACGGCAAAGGCACAGACAGAGACAACACGGCGGTGTGTCTCATCATGTACACTTAGTTGTTTTGATGCTTCGATGCGAGTGCGTGTGAGTCGCGCGCGCGCGTGCGTGCGATCACATGCGAGCGCATACATATATACGCAATTGCATCCAAGTTCAGGCAAGTGTGATACTACTTCTACTGCAGCGGCCATACGAAAAGGAGCAGCTGAGGAACGTGGAAAAATACCCCGGCGCAACCCGGGCGAGGGAAAGGTGATGGCGTGAAACATTTTCTATCGATATTTTTGGAGCACAGGACACAAGGTGAATGAGTGCGTTGCTGCCGCCACCGCCGCCGCCGCTGCTGCTGCTGCAGCTGCTGCTGCTGCTGCTGCTGCTGCTGCTGTGTTTACGGTCCATGCCACCGACCTGTAGTGAACGGACTGTGCGCGGCGGGGTGGTATATTGACCGTGCACCGTTTCCTCAGAGTGGTTGCGTTTTTACCGACACGGTATATAAAAGCTCGCACCGACGCGCGAGCCGACATAGGCGGCGACTTGTTCGTTAGCAATGCACCCCGCACAGGCAGCGTAGGCTAACTGCTGCAATAGAGTGAGGCCTTTTCTGACGCGAAAAACAAATTTGCTGCCGTTCTGTGCAGCACGTTACGGGCTCCCCCTTTCGTCCATGGGAATATTGGCAATTTTCAACACCGCCTCCGTTTGTCTTGGGATTCGGACACAACTCAAAACGTCGTCACTAAAAAGCGCTCCAAGAAAGGCGCACTGTAGGTGCCATACTTCGAAGTATTGCTTCTTCTGTAGTGCTCCATGGTACTGAGCGTTGACTGGGTTCAACGCTGTTGTAGTCGGGACCGAACTTTTATCACGGCAGTAGGCTGATGTTGCCTACTTTCTTGACTCTTGGCATGCCGCCCTTTCTGAGACGCAGATACGACAACAATGCCCCTCTCCGTCTCGAGAGGGATGCGTGGTCAAATGGTCAAATGAGTAAGGCAAGAGATAAATGAGTACGCCCCCCGCCCCCCCCCCCGTCCTAGGAGTTACGGTAGATGGGGGCCACAAGCGGCCAAACAGGAAGAGGGATAAGATTAGCAAACAGTTTCTATGTAATATATGGAAACAACGTAATGAGCGCCCAATGGTTGGAGGTGTCTCTATTGGGAGTAGGAACGGTGCTCCGTCTCGAAAGGGATGTGTGGTCAATGGTCAAATGCCTTGAGGCAAGCAACAAATGAGTACCCCTCCCTCCCCGTTCCCCCGTCCCCCCGTCCCCCCCCCCCTTCTCCCCTCCAAAAGGCGAGGGGGGTCTCGTCGACTGTCTTAGGTGGGCGACTCGCGGTATGTACCAGAATGATATATATGCCAGCATCACGCTACAACCCTCTGCAGTGCGGTTCCGGTCCTACGCTACCGTAAACGTGTCACCTCCAGCATACCACAATGTCCCTTCGAATAGGGATCGATTGGACGTTAATATTCCATTTAAATAGTCCCTATATTCCGGCAAATAGTGGTACCTGGTTGAACCCGCCACACGTATAGTTGTGAAAATTGCCGTGCGCAGAGTACGAGTGACTTTCACGCAGAATCGTGTTTTTTTTTTATGTGCTGATTTGTCGTCCCCTAGTTCCCGAAGCGATTACATAGCAACCCGCCCCCCCCCCCCCCCCCCCCTCTCTTGCAAGCAATATTTGCCTGGTCAGTGAAAACCCGACGTGCTCCGTCCCGGCATTGTATAGAGGTATGCGAGGGTCTCTCCATGGTCATACGACCTCGGCCATGCATGATATCGAGTACCCCCCCCCCCCCCCCCCCCCCTTTTTATGTAAGATGTAAGATACGCATGAAAAAGACGTAATGAGCGCTCAACTGCTGTTTAATGTTGGAGGTGTCTCTACTAGGGGTAGGAACGGGTGCTCCGTCTCGAAAGGGATGCGTGGTCAAGGATCAAATGGCTACTTAAGGTAAGCAACGCATTGTTAATAGTACACCCCCCCCCCCTCCGCCTCCCGTACGACTACGGTCATGCCGGCAATGGGTGCACCCCCCTCACACGACAGTTCCACACCTACCTCGGGAGAATAATCGATTTCTACTTAGTGATTTTTAGAATAGACCTTCCAGGGCAGATGAGCTGTATGGTATGTATGATCTGTATGATCTATAGCTCAATGTTGCCGCTTGGGAGCCGTATATTCTGCATGATCTACAGCAGGACACGCTTTCCTGGGTTTGGTAGATATGTACTGTACAGATCCCTCCACGGCATCTCGTTACGGCAGGGTAGGACCTAGATTATCTCGACGGTCTATATACTCTAGATGATCTATCTATAGATGATCTATACCTGGTATGTCTATATTTTCTATCTGTAGATGATCTATATGATATATCTGTAGATGATCTATAAGATCTAGATGGTATATCTGTAGAATATCTACATGACCTAGATGATCTATCTGTCGATGATCTGTATGATCTAGATGTTCTATCTGTAGATGATCTAGATGACCTAGATGTTAGTACATCCGTAGATGATCTACATGATCTAGATATCTATTTGCAGATTATCTACACGATCTAGATGATCTATCTGCAGATGATATGTATGATCGAGATGGTTTATCTGTAGATGACATAGCTGTAGATGATCTATATGATCTATATTATCTATATTATCTAGGTGATCTAGATTATCTAGGTGATCTAGATTATCTATTTGCAGATGGTCTACATGGTCTAGATTATATATCTGTAGATTATATATACCAGTATGATCTAGGTGATCTATCTGTGCATGATCTAGATAATCTGTCTGTCCGACGCGTGCATCCATTTCCCTTGGGTTTTTCCTTCCTCTTCCTGGGAACGCTTGCTCCTTTGATGCTCGCCTGGTACCTGGCATGAGAGATAGACGTTGAACTTCATGCCGCACATTGTCGGATAAATAACGAAAGACAATCATGATCGCAATGACTATAAAAACATGTAATTCTTTTACGCGTTTTTTTTTTTCATTTTTTTTTCCCGTCTGTTTTCGCGATTGAAACGCACACGCTACGTACGAACTGCACATGACACGTGTAAACTTTGTCGGATGGCAATCATAGTACTCCTAACAATACTACACACCAAGTTCATGAACGAATAACCGTTGCCCTACCCACCTACCTACCCACCTACCTATCAGGCACCAGGTGCTGCAGTTGCTGTACTCACATTACGTGCACGCCGCTAGGCACGTTCAGAAAGAGGTGGAAAAACATCGGCCACCTAGGCACGAGCACCAAAGGGATTGCCGCGGTCCTCGTCTGAAAGGCGGATGCCTGCTCATCCACGCTCCTGTTTAAAAAAACAAAAATTGCGAAAGAACGGATTGCATAACGGAACTTCGGTCATCATGATGATGAATGCCTACTGCACGTACGGCACAACAATTGGTACGCACGTAGCCTTGTTCCTACAAACGGAGTGCAGAGTGGAACTTCGAGCACGATCATGAATGATGACACGGCAAATTTGGTGCGGGCTGGCTCAAGCACACCGCCCCAACTTCATTGAAAGTCCAATGTCCAAGGCCGTTTTTGGAGATAGACCCCAAGATTTATTACGGGGGACCTTAGTTAATAGGACCTATGGTATACACAAAAACCTATATGTTTACCTATTTTTACTCACAATAATTGGTTCTATTTACTATGGTCCCCCGAACTAGCACATATACATATGTCCTATTATGAGCCCCTGCCGACCCGTTACCGGTTGTTGTTATTGTTTTGTTTTTTGTGTTCACAGATGTTGTTTCAGTTTCGTTTTTTTCTGGAGATTTGGGTGTTAAGGGGATCCCAAATTTTCGGCGACGGCACAAAAAAACAAACCCGGATCGTGAATGCGTAGAGGCCACGTGCGCAAAAGTTCAAGTCCCATCTCTTAAACACGGCGTGGACATTTGGGCGGCTCGTGCGGGAGACGTAAACGTGCAAATTCCGCCATCGCGTCGTAATTACTTATTATTAATAGTTTCAGTACACATTTGATTTTGGGCGTTAATTATGACTTCAAATTGATCATGCGCAGCCAGTTCTTCGAAAAATTGCGTGAAACTTTGAGTGCAAACATTCCTTGCGCCTCGGACCACTCAGAAGCGTCTCGCGACCAGAAAAAAAATTGTGGGAAAAAACCCCCCCTACGTAAAGAAAGGCTATTGAAGATACATCCTAACCACTGAGCTAACAGTCAGCTCTGACTGCTGTTGTTACGGGGGACCATAGTTAATATGACCAAATATTGTTATTAAAAACGGTTAAATATATAGGTTTTTATGTATACCATAGGTCCTATTAAGTATGGTCCCCCCTAATAGCTCAGTGGTTAGAGTGTATCTCCATGAAATGAAAAACACAACCATTTTACTAGAGATACACCGTAAAAACTGAGCTAACAGTCGGCGCTTACCGTTAGCTCACTTAGTGGTTAGGGTGGTATCTCTAATACATTCCCTCGTAATATTATATTAATAATAGTACCAGTCGCAGCACTGCTGTAGCATCGCCATCAGATCTTCCGTGCGTGGCTACAGCCCGTCAAGAAGCACAAGGCAAGCCATACTATTTTACGCACGCACCTGGTTCGTATACATACAGCGAAATGCCCTGTCTTGTGTTGTAGAAATGGAAAAGCCCCCTCACTACCCAGCTGTTTGGGATGATATCGTCTTTTTTGTTCGTCGAAAACTTGAAATATATGTATGTATATATATATATATATATATATATATATATACCTATACCCAGATAGGTACCGGGCTTTTAGCCTCATTCAAGGCAGCATCGCATAACCCTTTGCAAGCTGCGTGCTATCATATGGGGTGAATAAAAGGGCGGCCCTTTGCAAGCTGCGTGCTATCATATATATGGGGTGAATAAAAGGGCGGGGACCGTTACTACAGTAGCGCGTAGCATGTATGGGTACCAGCTCGTAGCTGATGTGTCCACCCACGCACACATATACTTTTTGAGAGGCTGAGTAGAAGACACCTAAGCAAGATAATACCGACTACTACTGCTGCTGCTGTACTGCTGCGATAAGTCTAAGTGTCATCGGTAATCTTGACAGCAGCGAAGGTGTTACCCCGGGCCTACACAGTAGATCGAGGTGAGCCATAGATCGACTGTGCCCACAGCCTACTGGGGGTAAGCCTTACGAGTAACATTATATATATATATATATATATATGTATTTGTATGCGTTGTATGCGCAAACAACAGTGTTGTACCGAAAATACTAGAACAAGACTCACCCTATCCGCTTTTGGTGCAGGCTGCTGTGTTGCACTCCGTTGAACCCGTATGAGGTGGACATTTTTTTCAAGCCACGTGTGACAGCAGTACGCGCAGTGCGCAGTAACTGGTCGGCTGGGTCCTGCGCAATGATTGAGGAAGAGGGTGCGATCGGTCAATTTATAGAGCTACTGTACGTACTTGCCCTCGCGTTTTATGGTGACAAATTAGATAGCTTTGAATTACGTTCTGTGTATACTGTAGGGTGGGGTAACTTCGACGAGCTTCCCAATGCTCGTGCGAGTACGAACATATAGCAGTGGGGTGCAGGTTTGTAGGTGCTGTACGTACATATACCAGGTGGGCTTCTATCTTGTGTCCTACCACATGTACCAGGTACCAGGTACTAGTATCATTTATTATGGTGACAGAGAGGCAGGTCGTAACAGAGAGGGGTGGAATCGTGGCCGGCACAATGATCTTTCGTTTCTTTCGTAGGATGCCTGCCGCCATGCGAGGTACAGGTATTCGCAACGTCAGGAAACATCGAGAGAGTGTACGTACGGCACATCCGTCGTACCGGGTATGCAAAGTGCATTCATACTGCATCGGATCCGTGGTGCATCGTAAATAAAGAGGGTCGATTTGAAGGAGCTCGTGGGGCCCCTCTTTTGAAAATTAATTTGTGAAGGAAACGCAAAATATCAGTACTCGTACACGACGTATATTATCCTTCTTCTGCTCCAAGAAGTAAGTTCGATGCTGATTAATCAACAACGAGCGGCGCATCAAGTGCAGCAGCTTTATTAATTACAGGCCGGCAGTACGAGACTTCTCGACGCTGCCAGACGCCACAAGACTTGGAGTACTGTAGACTACATGGCGTACATTGCACATACCAGGTAACATACACCGGTGCCAGGTAAGTACTGCTGCTGTGCGTGTGGTACTACAAGCACTACAGTACGATACTACTGATGAAGGTATATCTAGTGCAAGTCGGGCAATTACTCAATTACCAGGTAGTAATACAGTACTCCGTCTACCGGTACGTACACAGTACCACCCGTAGATGTAGAGCTACACATGGTGTACGAGTATAAAATACGTGGCTCGTCCTTAGTTCGTATACCGGCGGTATTATTAGTAGTCGAAATCGTACTGCCTGTATCACAGGAGAGGTACGTATCGTACTCACGACCACACACGATTCTCGCACATACATGCCCGCTGAGGGCTGTTGCGCCTGCTCTTTACGGGAGATAGCGCTCGGCGTGCGTATCGACGGGGAGCGGATTACCAAGCTACCGTTCGTACCTGGTGCCTGAACCGAGAGCTCTTCACTTATATCCACAAGGGGGTGGCAGGAGGGAGGCCACGAGAGGGATGTCACCGAGGTGGATAGACTCAGTTTTATTTTTATTTTTTGTGTTTGGTGCGGGGTCGTGATGTCGTGTGATGTCGTCGTTTGCGTTCGTAGACGGTTTCGCCCGAACGCCTCACAATCCCTCCACGAAAACTCTTATTACTGCAACCCCTTTCGGGACCCCGAGATAGTGACCAAAACAACATCAGCTTTGGTGCTATCAGGCGCCTAGGAGCAGCGGGGGTGCCCAGCGACACGGGTAGGATCATGTTGCGCCCGCGTCGTGCAACTCCTTGCATTTTGTAGCTCGGACACCGACTTGTATCATCCCACAATCGCGCACTGGCCGTTGCTGCTGTACTCGTCACTTAGTTAGTTGTATCGACGGTTCTCCCTTCTAAAAATAAAGTCCCAACCGTTTCGTATCTCTATCTTTCGTATCTTTCATACCAGGTACATGTTTGTGTCGTATTTCAGCAGAGCACAAGAGGAGAGAGAGCAAGAACGGACCTCCACCTTTCAGCCACGGGAAGGAGGAATGGACGCCAGCACGGCAACGAGAAGCCAGGGCCATTCCTCGGTGCTCGTCAATGGGCAGTACCGGATTGCAAAGCGACTCGGAGGAGGAAGTTTCGGCGACATCTTCCTAGGCGTTGGTCAAAACGGCGAACAGGTGGCTGTGAAATTCGAGAAGCACAGCACAAGATGCCCGCAACTGCGGCACGAGTACAAGGTTTATCGTGAACTGCAGAACTGCCCTGGCTTCGGACGGGTGTACTTCTACGGAACACACAACAACTTCAATGCGATGGTGATGGATCTATTCGGGCCTTCGTTAGAAGACCTGTTCACGAAATGCGGGCGACGGTTTTCGCTGAAGACTGTCTTGAGAGTCGCCGACCAACTTCTGGAACGGATGGACACAATGCACTCTCGGCATCTTATACACCGAGACGTCAAGCCGGCTAACTTCGTGGTCGGGCCAGGCAGCGGGTGCCAGACAATATTTTGCATCGACTTCGGATTGAGCACACGATACAGGCACCCGCGCACTCTGCAGCACATCCCCTACCGACGCGGAAGGTCCCTCACCGGAACACCAAGGTATGCGTCTGTCAACAACCACCTGGGCGTGGAGCAGAGTCGGCGGGATGACCTGGAGAGCATCGGGTTCGTGCTGGTGTACTTTCTGAAGGGGTCTCTGCCTTGGCAAGGGCTCAAGGCGCGCAATGCCAAACAAAAATACAAGATCATCATGGAGCGGAAGCAAGCCATCAGCATCCAGCAGCTATGCCAGGGTCTTCCGCAGCAGTTCGCGGAGTACCTGGCGTACTGCCGCTCCCTGAAGTTTGAAGCTAAGCCGAACGTGCCTTACCTTCAGGGCTTACTCCGGGACCTATTCAAGGTGCAAGGACACGCATCTTCAGCCACAACAGAGTGGGATTGGGAAAAATTTGAATCGCCGTATGTGTCGGGGGTGGGCGACAATACTGCGGGAGACACGCGGCCCACTACGGGCGGTGCTATTGTCCCAACGGTTCATGACAAAGTGCTCACTGCAGGAGATGCCAACGACATTTCTCACGGTGGCGAACCAAGCTTAGGCGTAAGCCGACACGACAAGGCCGGGACAGCTACAGCTCTGTGCTCGAAGTGGGGTGCTAGGAAGCGCACCCCGAGCGATACGAGCAACAACAGGAATGACCTGGAGACGCCTCCCTGCAGCCGGGACTATGCGGCAGCGGCGGCCGCGGCTGGATTAGACCGACCTCGAGCCATGACAGTTTGGGGCAGGAGTACGAGGGGGGGTGGAGCGGGTAGCATCACGCGCCCGAGTGCACCACGAGGCGAAAAACTGGCGGATCCTCACAGACTGCTTCAACGCCTTCAGCACGGTCAAGCGGACGGCGGTGCTCGCGGAGGCGGCCACTTGCGTGCCGGCACCCACACCGTTAGATCGTCGAAAACGGCAGAGAGGAACAACTCGCGCGGATGAGCCTCACACACCAGAAACACAGGCAGTCAGCTGGCCCGATTGCACCGGCTCCGTGGTCCAGCATACAGCATGAATCGAGTGGGTGGTGGACCCGGGGAATTGTCCCTGCCTGCCTGCCTGCCTGCCTGCCTGCCTGCCGAAAGGCAGACATAGAAAGTCGAAAGTCAAATAATGTACATCCCTCGCTCGCCTGCGCGTGTTGGTGGGGCAGCAAATGAAATGTTGATCGGCTTGTCGGGCACCCGTCCTCGAAGAACAACGAATCTTCTGCTGTCCCCCGGGGGAAAAAGTCAAGCACATGTACATTCCTTGCGGACAGAATACGTCGAGCGGGTGATGGGGGCCGGAGTTTTCCCTGCACCTGCATGCCGAAAGGCAGACAACAGCGCGACGTGGATTCCAGAAAAACCTGCTTGGTCCCCCGGGGGACAGCAGAAGAATCGTTGTTCTTCGAGGACGGGTGCCCGACAAGTCAAATGACATTGCTGCCGAGGGGTGTATGTTATTTGACAACTTTTCGTGGAAAATGCCGGGGGCGCCACGACATGCCGTGGCATGTCGTGGCAGCCCACGGCATTTTTTCACGACATGCTGGAGAAAAAATGCCTACGGCAAGCCCCGCGGGAAAACCCGCGGCAAAACCCACAGCAAGGCTCCACGGCAAGCCACGCGGCGAATACCTCTGGGATCAGGGTGCCAGGTGGGCCTCCGGTGGCTCCTCTGGAGGGCTGATTATATTTCTATCGAATGGGAACAGGGTGTCAGGTGGGCTCTTGCCGCGGATCTTGCCGCGGGTGTTGTCGTGGGTCTTGCCGCAGGAACGTCCACGGTACTCTCCGGGGGTGTTGCTTCATCGTGGACATTGCCACGGCGCTTGCCGTCGTCAAGTCCCACGGCAACATCCGTGGGCACAACCGTGGCACGTCCCGCGGTAGGATGTAGCACACCATGACATGCCGCGACACGCCGTGGGCGCTGCCGCGGACACTGCCACGAAAAACTCGAGCAATGTGCACCCGTGGACGCTTCTTGGGGACAACTCCCCGAGACGGCACCCCCGCGGGGGAACGGGAGACCCACGCGGAGAGAAGGAGACGATGGGTTTCGCCCAGACTCGGCAAAATAACTCGATCGGGACCAGGTGCCACCGCCTTCTTTGAGAGCGAGAGACCATAGTTAATAGGACCAAATATTGTTAGTAAAAATGGTTAAATATATAGGTTTTTATGTATACCATAGGTCCTATTAACTATGGTCCCCCGTAATAGGTCATCCCATCCATCCCAGCGTCAGAGTCCAAGTCCGCGGAACGGCGCTTTCCGGGGATGGAGAGTTTTTCCTGGCGACGGGGTGCCCCTGCTGCGGCGCAACGGACGCAAACACGCGGCATGCGCGCTTTTTGCCGTGTGTCGGGCGCGCAGGTCAACCAGCACCAGCCCCTGGTGCACGCGCTCTCCCGAACGTCCAAACGTATGTCGATCCGTCACGAGGTGGAAAGCGGATGTCTCTTCAACGCCGGCAGGGATCTCCGAATGGACACTGCGGTCGAGAGGGGAGGTCCCCGAGATGCTACGACATCGGAGTATCGCAACAAAGCCATGTTTGCTAGACGTCACGTATGCAGACCCACAAGAGGTAGGCCCTATGCGTGCATGAGGCGCTGACTGACTGAGATGGGTTGGCTGCTTCCAAAGCCGAGGCGCGCAAGCGCGTGGTCACTGCGCTGGGCCGGGACATGTGTCCTTCGACGAGCGCAGCTATAAACTCGCCACCTTCGCGGTGGAAAGCTTTGAGCGCCTCGGAAAGGCGGGCAGCGATCTGATCGACCAGATTGCGGCAAGCCTCGTCGGGGGGGCGGACGGGTCGTCGTTGGCGAGGAAGTGCGTCTGCACAGAACGGCGTTTCCTTGTTATTTCCGTGGTCACCCAAGTCGCGATCTCACGCCGAGTGCAGCGGTACAACATGACAACGCTGAGGGACCGCCAGACTACTAGGGGGGGGGGGAGGGAAGAGACCGGAGCACTGCAGCCACTGACGTGGGGGTGGAGCATTGACGAGGAGCGGGTAGACGAAGGTTTGCCACGGGCGGAAGGTGCAAGTAGGAGCCTACAAGAAGGGAAAGTGGGGTATTTATTGGTTCAGAGTGATAGAAGAGAGACCACCGGACTGCTACTACTGCGGTATTAGAATATGTTCGATTTAAGTCGGAATGGAACATGTACGGTACGGAGTGTGGGAGGGCAAAATAATGGATATGAGTGACATACCTGGTACACGATGCGGAGTGCTTCATTACGTGCGTGCTTTCAGTTGTTTGGCGTGCTTCGCTGCACTCTATCACTTACTTGTAGTGAAAGCTTGAGTGCCTCGGATGACCAACGAGCATTGGATCTACGGTCCTTCGCATATTACCAGCCACCTGATACGCCCAGAATTTCGAGGTTAGAACACCGCTTGACTGGGGCAGAGAGCCGGTTAGCCCTCTCTCAATTTTCATGCAGAATCGCCCGGGCACACCCCGGCGTCGATCTGAATCCCCTCCCCCTTTTTTTTCCTGGGCACAGCGGCGGGACCCGTGCTTCCGTGTTCTGGTCTCATGCGCTCGATGGATGGCCGACGCTCATCAACATAATACAGTACTACTTTGTAGCTCTGTTTGTTTCTTCATCATGCACTCGAGTCTGTTCTCAGGCGGCCACTGCTTACTGCACTATTATTGCTTGTCCCAAGGCACATGCGGGACTTGAGCAGCGGTACTTCGCCCGAAACATTAGCGTCCTGCTTATTTTTGTACCGGTACGCATACAGTCAGCGGGAGACCGGCGTTAAGAAACGACGATTTTCTGTCCAGGCGTAAAATCTTGTTAACATGAAGGAAAAGCAACCCGGTCAGGAAGCCCCCATAACACTGCGGGAAGGAGTCCATGGGAGGTTGTTTTGCAGTACAGCGCTGGGCTGCAGTCCGCTTCTCCTGTTGTTTCGTCCGGTGTTTCCGAATCGACCTCGTTCGTGTTCTTATGCGGGCGTCAATTGATGATGCTGTTTCTTCATGTTGCTAGTTTTCTCGAAAAAAATCATGCGGGGCAGTTTGAGCTGCATTTCTTGCACACAATTCCTCGTTTCAAAGATCGTCAGAGAGCCCGGTACCAGTCATTGGGACTCAGTCATTGACTCGCGAGTCCGAATCATTCTGGAAGTGCTGAGTCCCCAGAGTACCAGGAGCGGAAATCACTGAGCCCTCGCCAGCCCCCAGGGTACAAGGAGCTGAGCTGACTGAGTATTCCGCGAGTCCGAAGGGCACCACACAGGTGGGTATGAGACCGAAACAAACAACCGAGTCCTCGCGAGTCTGCAGGGAACAAGGAGCTGAACTTTTGACTGAGTTTTCCGCGAGTCCTCAGCGTACCAGGGGCTGACATGGCTGGTACTCACTTACCCTACGAGTAGCATGGTACTCCGACGGCCTTTCTTTTGCGTGTGGAAGAGGTGAAATGACCGAGTACTCGCGAGTCTCCAAGGCTACCAGAAGCTGAAATTACGGAGTCCTTGCGATTCCCCAAAGCGCACAAAGAGCTGGAACGGCTGAGCACTCGCGATGCCCAAGCGTACCACAAGGGTTTCAGAAGAAGCTGAAACGACTTGAGTCCTCGCGAGTCCCCCGGGTACGAGGAGCTGAAATGACTGAGAACTCGAGTTCGCGCGTCCCCAGGGTATCAATGGCTGAAATGACCGGTACTCGCTGGTGTGATACGGTACTCTGACGGCATTTGCCTATGAAATGACTGGGTCCTCGCGAGTACCGGCTGTCAAGAAATAAAAAAACACACACATTTTTTTTTTGCTTATTTTGTTGTAGAGCAACTGAACAAGGTCGTCCGTATCCTGCACTGTCTGTGGATGTTTAGTGACCAACTTGTATCTCTTCTAGGATTGAAGAATCGGCACGGACACTGGTTGTGCTGGATGTCGACGGGTAGAAAGAACGGTTTAATGTGAAGAACACACACACACTGTGGATGTGAGTGGTCATTGGGACTCAGTCACTGACTCGCGAGTCCGAGTTGTTTCGAAGTACTGATTTTTTCCTTGGTTCTGTGTCTTACTCTGTTTACAAGCAGTGGTGTTTTTTGTTTTTTGTTTTTTGTTTTTTGTTTTTCTTTTTTCCAGCTCGTTCTTTTTCAAGTGTAGGCCGCCTCGCCTGCGGGGGGGGGGGGGCACGATAGATTGTTTCTCCTAGTTTTTGCTTCATTTTTTTTTTTTTTCTCTTTCGATTTGTCTACTTTGTTTTTGTTTTCTCTTTGATTGTTTCTTTTCGTTTCACTATTTCATAGATTGCGTATGTCGTGCCTGTCGTATCTAGTACCAGGTATGATGACATGGCTTTGCATTGCCCACTGCAGTGCATAATATTGCACACGTGGCAACGTAGTATCTCTGTGGCGTAGCTTTGTGACCACAGAACTTGTATCTCTTCTAGGATTGGAGAATCGGCACGGACACTGGTTGTGCTGGATGTCGACGGGTAGAAAGAACGGTTTAATGTGAAGAACACACACACTGAGTCCCCAACGTACTATTAATATTAAAAGACGGAGCTGAGATGGTTGTGAGATGGTTGTGAGTCCTCGCGAATCCTCAGAGTGCCAAATATATACCAGATATATATTTTATATATTATATATTATATATATATATATATATATATATATATATCAACACCGCTCTTCTTGAAGATGCCCGCCTCCGAAGTGCTCCTGATCGCGAGCACTCGTTGATCGCTCTTCTTGTCGACCTTTCGAGCCTTCATGGGCTCATCTGCGAGCAAAACGGCTCTCCACCAAACCCCAATCGTAGAAAAATTGTACATTCATTCGTACACACCATCACGACCTTTCTTTTCCTTTGTAGTACGAGGGATTAACCAGGACTTTTCGCGGGTCAGGTCCGACCCGACCCGACCCCCGAAAAAAAAAATGAGGTATGCTGACTTCACCCGGCCCGACCCGCGAGATTTTGAAAGCCCCTCGACCTGACCCGACCCGACGCGACCCGACCCGACCCGACCCTACCCACGAGATTGAAAAGGTTATTGAACGGACCCGACCCGACCCGTAATATTAATTTGAAAATCTCCTGACCCGACAAGACCCGACCTGCGACAATTCAAAAGCTCCTGACCCGACCCGCTACCTTCCGATTCACCCGTGAGACACGGGTTATATGCCGATCGGGTCACCTTGACCCTAACCTTAACCCTTGGGCCGACACTTCAGAAACAATGTAATATTCATTTTCTCCTTGACCAATCAGATAACTACTACCGCCTCCTCCGTTACTGCTGCCTGCTGCCATCGACGCCGCACATGACGTCTACAACACGGAGGAGCTGTTCATCACGAGGGCGTCCTTCGCAAAGCCTCACCACATGCAGAAGACAACGCGAGGCTATCAAATTTATGCGAGCAAATGCAAAGGCATTCCAAATATATGCACCCCATCATGGCATTTTACACAAAAAAACAAAACGCAAAATTTCCATAATTTTATCACGTCTCGGTTATTATTTTACCAGGTACCAGATATTATTTTAGTATTATCGTGCACACCGAACCACGCCAAGACCCCCCCCCCCTCTGACGCTTTGGGGGGACCCAGAACACACCAACCAAAAAAAGAGATGCGTGCGATCGAATCAATCGAATCGATCAAGCGCCTTTCACGGGAGACCATATAGATAGTTAACAGGACCAAATATTGTTAGTAAAAAAGGTCAAATATATAGTTTTTTTTATGTGTATCATAGGTCCTATTAACTATGGTCCCCCGTGATAGATCAATTCACAGAAGGGCGTGAGGCAACACGAGCGCCACCATGCTTTGCGCGCGCGTCTTCTCTCCTACACCGGGCGGGGAAAACAAGGATCATTTCGACAAAATAACATGCGCTGTGGCTACCCAAGCGGTCTTTCTCTATTGACGCACCAGCGCGGTGTACTAACTACAGGTAGTACATAACAAGCACGTAGGCCCCTGCTCTGCAGCTTGGACACCTACACCATACGCACCAAAGGCATGCCACCCTACCTGTTGCTGTTGTTGTTGTTGTTCTCACATCAACTGTACCTGTTAGGGGAAGAGCCAGCGTGGATGGCGACGTTGTTCTGTTGCTGCTGCTACTGCTGTCCCCCAGAAGTGCTACTACTGCTGTACCCTTAACACGTGCGTGTAGCCGACGATACGCGTTGCTCAGCTGCTGTTCGTTCCCCCAGAAGTGCTACTACTGCTGTACCCTTAACACGTGCGTGTCGCCGACGATACGCGTTGCTCAGCTGCTGTTCGTTCCCCTAGAGGTGCTACGGTACACCTTAACCCCCTCTTGCTAGTAACTGCAGTATCGATTTGGGGGCTTGTCCAAACCAGTCCAATTCCAAGTGGTTTACTCCCCAAATCGGGACTGCTGTACTGCAAGGGTTAATAGCTGCGTGTGTGGCGATCGATCGGCGTGTCATTTTCTCCCTTTTCAGATGTGTTGGGGTCTTTACGTACCGTCCACTGGTGGAAAACACCACCGGTAAAATTATACCCTCCACACGTGGCAAGGACCCCCCCCCCCCCGCCCTTGCATAACGCGGGTGTTAAGGAAACCCGTGCGGAGACGTTGAACAATGAAGCACCCCATCGTTTTATGCGTACCGGGTACCGAATTGAGAGGATATATATCGACAAAAACACCTATTGTTGGTGGGATTTTGCTACATTGCTCAACGTTTCCACAAACTAGTGTTTTTGATTCACGGTCCGCAGTATGCAAGGGGTGGGGGGGGGGGTCCCCCGGCCACCTGTGTAGGTAAGCCTAGGGAAATTCCCTAGCCCAGAGACAACCCGCAGATCGGTTCAGGTGGGAGATGTTCGCTGTGATCGCCAATTATTTTCGCTATTTTTTTTGCCCCTGGAACTTCAAAGGGGAAACGAAAAAAAGGTTTCGTTCATGTACTCGCTTACGAGTATTAGACCGCAAAAAACAATATTCCGAGTGCAACGGCCAGTGGTGGTGTATGATGGCTACACGTATCATCTCTTTTCTCCCTCCTCTCCTTTCCTCCCCTCTCCCCCCTCCCTCCCTCCCTTCTCCTTCGCCTTCTTCATGTTGTACATGTAAGTTATTTTACACCGCAAATCGTAATCTCACACATACGTGCACGGCGGGGTACGGGTGGGGGGGGGGGGGGAGGAAGAAGAAAAACGCGTGGGGGAACGAAGGGTGTACCATACAACAATCGATCGCCGCAGAGTACTCGCAGAGACAGAAAGGAGGGGAAACACACACATACAAACGCACACGAACTATCATTACGAATCACAGAATTTAAAGCCAATCAGCATCAGAATCAGAATCATCATCTTCATTTCCTACGGTAACATCTGACGGTCAAGGTCAGGTCAACCCCCTCTTCCACAATGTAGTACCTGGTAGTAGTAGTAATAGTTATAGCAAATCACACGTATCAATAGGCCAATGGGATTGGTTGGCACTACCGGGACGGTTTCACGCTTGTAATCGCGATAAAAAGCCCAGAAAAACACCACGGCGACGAGACGGGAGGGAGGGGGGGGGGGGGGGGGGGGGGGGGGGAGGGGGGGTCGACCTCGCTCCGCTCCCAACGAGAAAACGAAACGAAACGAAACGAGCTAAAATGAAACGAAACGAAACGAAACGAAACATCTCGAACGAAACGAAAAATAAAAAATAAACGAATCGAATCGAATCGAACCGGATCGAAACAAAAATCTAACGAAGCGAAACAAAAAACCACCCAGAGGCAAAACGTAACGCCAACACAAAACAGTACAAAAAGAAGAACGAAAACATTTAACAAAAAACAGAAAAACAAAAATACCTGGTATATATACAAGATGGAATAAAAAAAACAAAGAGTCGAACAAAATCGCGAGATACTGTGCATACATCCAAAGGCCTCGCCACCCGCCACCTCTCTCAATCTCTCATCCATCCCCGCGTGCGGCCAGCAAACAGCAACACACTACAAATACTACTGTATTACCACCATGGTATGCAGTTAGTTACTGCCTATTTTTACTGCTGTTTGATGCAAGTCAGCTCGCTTTCTTCTTCTCCCCCCCCCCCCCCCCCCTCTCTCTGTCTCTTTCTCGTGATTCATCGGAAAGCTACGACTCACCAGAATGCCACAAAAAAAACAACCACGCACGTAACGAGACATCAGCTAAACTCCCACGGTACGGCGGCGGTGTAAGAGGAGGGAGAAGCCTCAGGTCTCTGGCCGCTTGAAACCGGAAACAAAAAAAGAGGAGGACTTAATAAACCCTCACACTACTGGAAAAAAAAAAGAAAAAAAAAGTGTCCCACCCTTAATCCAAGTAGCTTGTCCCAAACCAATTTATTGCTGTTCTTAGGAAAAATACTCTTCGTAGCGAAGGACACGTCGGGCCAACAGACGGCACACGTACCGACAGACAGGCACGCGTACCGACAGAGAGACGGACACACAGATCGACGGGCGGACAAAAAAAATAAATACACATATCGAAAAAACACACACACAAGAGAAGGAAGACGAACGCACACACAAAACACGTACCATGGTACGAAAGTATACAGCCAGACAAACAGACGAGTGCGTTTCAACCACTGCAGTACCAGCTCTGTACCTGTACGCACGGACGCGACTTCAGCCTCCATCACGCGCCAAAGAAAAAAAAAGAAAAAATCCTGCTTTCAAATCGCACGTGGTGCGCTCGTCCCGCTCCCCCCCCCCCCCCCCCCCCCCTCCCCCAATGAATAATGCCGAATAAAACAGCACAAAATGAAGAAGGGAAAAGCCTCTATTATCTAAAACGCCGGTGGCGACTGGAAAGCTGGAGGGCTCTGTGAAGCACCCGGGGGCGGCCTTTTCACCTCCCCCCCCCCCCCCGCCCCTCTTTTCTATTCCAACACCTACAGAGCGCAAGCCACCTCGCCATCACTAGACCGTGGCAAAACACGCTCAAGAAAAAGAGAATGAAAGAACGAAATATCTCCCAAGCGCTTCAGCAACGGGCCACGACACGTACCCCCCCCCCCCCCCCCCCCCCACCCCCCCTCCCCCACCTCCCTCCATATCCCTGCTCTGCCCCCCCTCGAGGCACCTCTAGACCAACCTCAGGGGATACAAAGTCGTTTCCTTTCCCCGACCCCTCCCCCGACCCCCCCCCCACCCTCCATACTAAGTCAAGCAATATCAAGGAAGAACGGGGAGGGAGGGGGGGGCCGGGCGGGGCGTACTCAATATGTTGCCTTGGTCATTTGACCATTGACCACGCATCCCTTTCGAGACGGGGGGGGGGGGGGGGGGAGGGAGGGGCGCCATAAATCAAAGGCAAGGCAAGCCCAGCCGGTTGCTGGTCTCGTACCGAGCTAGCAGCGCAAGCGGCGCGAGCAGACGCGTGCAGGCCGGGCAGGCAGACACGCTACGTAATAGTAATCGCCACCAAATATAGCGTGTGGACACAGGGGGATACCTGCTTTTCGGGCGGGTCCAATGGAGGTTCTGATTACTACTACTACTACAGTGCAGCTGTACGCCCCCCCAATGATGAGAGTTATTTTTCCTTCTTTCTTCTTCCTTTTCTTGGCATTATTTTCCTTGCCAGCGCGCAGAGTCCGTACGGCCGCCAGACACCCGACTGCCCTTGCTCCGCGCTATCGCCATCGCCATCTCATTCCGACACCGTCCGGTTGAGGCTGTCGACGACGCTCGGGGGGAGCAGCCCCAGCGACTCTGCCATCGATCGCAACGTCCCACGAGGGGAGGAGACGGGCAGGGCAGGGCGGGGTAGGGCAGGGCGGAACGGAGCGGGCGGTAGGACAGGCCAAGCGATGCGTGGAGAGGGGGGGGGGGGGGGGGGGGGGGGGGGGGGGGGGTGGGTCAGAGCCGAACCAACAGACGGAGACACAAGACAGAAACCTCATCAACAACATCAATAATTCACCCAGAATACCATCCCCACCAACAGCAACAATAACCATTCTGCTATTGCAGCGGGAGCGACGGGGTTAAATTGACACACAACACGTATTCTAACACGTGGAAGTGTGGTGAGCTCAAGCTTTATTTTTGTCGATCCGCCGGAGGAAAAAAAAACAAATAAAAAAATAAATCAACAAATAAACAGACAAACAAATAAACAAATAAGCAAAACAAACAAACAAACAAACAAACAAACAAATAAATAAACAAACGAATACATAACAATATACAACACGCACCTACGGTCCGATCCGCTCGTCGCAACTTGGGAGAAAAACACCCCCGCCACGATCGCAACCATACACCCTAGGGCAGCAACACGAACGAATACCTAAATTCACCCACAGCTTGAAAAAAAACAAAAAACAAAAAAAAACAGCCACCACACGACACCACCAGCACCGTCACCAGCATCACGACCATTCGCGAACACCCGCACCACCTGCAAGCTGTACGCGTACGCCCATTCTACCGTATCGAACGGGTGATCGGATAACACACCTCCTGGAAATTTACGTTTTGGTTTGGTTTGTTTCGTATTTTTTTATTTATTTTATTTTTCCCGGCCTATTACGGGGGACCATAGTTAATGGGACCTATGGTATACATAAAAACCTATATATTTAACCATTTTTGCTAACCATATTTGGTCCTATTAACTATGGTCCCCCGTAATAGTGTAGTTTTCCTGTTTCTCCAAGCCAGAGGGGGGAGATACAACAACACATCACGATACTCGCGCCTTTTCAAAAGGTATGATGCGTTGCGAGATATTATTTCCCGAAGATAGCACTGTAGACGCGACTCTCGAGGGTTTTGCTTCAACCAGCTATTCGAGAAAGTGTTTTTGGTCGACACACACACCGTCGAAGAGACGAGCATAACCAAAACCCTGAGCCCTTTTCAAGCCAATCAGAGCCCCCCTAACCCTGACCCCCCACGCCAATCAGAGATCAAGCGGTAAAACGCTCTAATAATAGTACGGGGGACCATAGTTAACAGGACCAAACGTTGTTAGTAAAAATTGTTAAATATGTAGTTTTTTTTTATGTATACCATAGGTCCTATTAACTATGGTCCCCCGTAATATAAATAGTATTAACACTGCATCTCTTGGCGCTCGCACTCTCTCTCCGTTGCGAGGCAAAATAATCGTCGGAGGGATGCGCCACCTTGATACGGGAGTAGACAACCCGTAAACGTGCAAAGCACTACAGGGCTCCACCACCACCACCACCACCACCACCAAACGCACCTACTTCCGCCCATAGCTTGGAGTTTCCACGGATCATGGCGGCCGTTCGCTCAAATAGAGAGGGGAACGCCACCCCTCCCGCGAGGACAGCGTGCAGTTGTTACCGCACGCCACATGGAGAATCTCCCGCCTGCGGGCCAGCCGGACCACCAGACAAACAGACAGGCAGGCAGGTAGGCCGCCCCGGGGAGTGAGGGAGATATGGAGGGGAAAGGGGGGGTGGGGGGGGGGGGGGGGGGGGGGGGGCGGCGGGGGGTGAGTTTGACCAAGTCAGTGACGAGAAAAATACCGGAACGTATGACTTAAAACCTTTTAAGAGAAACAACAAAAGATAAAACCACCCTTTTTGTCCCGAATTTTACTGAAGGTTTGTACTTGTATACTATTAATACTGTAAAATGATGCTGAGTATTGAATCGAAACGGTTCAAGAGCGATACTGTACTATAATAGTACGGGGGGCCATAGTAAACAGGACCTATGGTGTGCACAAAAATCTATACATTTACCTATTTTTACAACACGATTAGGCCCTATTTTACTATGGTTCCCCGTAATAGTCTTCGGGCACAAAACTGCTTGGAAATCGAGTGAAACAATACTTGCGGTGCTCTAATACGTACCCATCCCGTATTGTGCCTACGCATGCAGCTTTTTAGAGGGCACGGAGGTCGCAGGGCATCTTCATCACGCCGCAACCCCCCCCCTCCCCCCCCCCCGTTTTATGCGAATCGCCGAACGCGCTTGGTGCAAGCCATGCAAGCAATGTCTGCCTGGGAGGTGAAAACCCGACGTGCTCCGTCCCGGCATAGCAGGGATGCGAGGGGGGCTATGGTCATACCACTACGGCCATGCGTGATATCGAGTACACCCCGCCCCCCCCCCCCCCCGCCCCCCCCACCCGTTGACGCATGAAAACAGTACCCTGTAGACCTTCTCTGACTGTTCCCTGACAGCGACAGGTACTCTTCGTCTTCTCAAAAGGAAGAAGCTGTCATCGGACACAAAAAATAATCGACGGACACCAAGGGTAGAGAGTCGAAACACACTGGACGCATGCTACGGTAGAATATATATATATATTATATATATACTTATATATATATATTATCGATATATATATTATATACTGGTATACACATTATAGGGTGCATCACCTGTTTGCTTTTCGAGGTACCACACGTAAGGGAGCTTTTTATGACCAAAAAATTATACAAAAACAAACGCTTATTTTCTCAGTTTTCGAGCGCCAGTCTGAACGTTTGGGTCCCACAAGTACCCCCCCCCCCCCTCCTCCAGTATTGTGGTCCACTGGTACAGTAGCTCCCAAGTCCGCCGATGCATGCCAACATACGAGAGAGAGAGAGAGAGAGAGAGAGAGAGAGAGAGAGAGAGAGAGAGAAGTACCTGGTCCTCTTGAGCGCTTGGACGAGGCGGGGAAGTCCTCCCTCGTCGTCGACTCGTGCCCGAGCTGGCCCTTGTGGCCGGCGCCGAATGACCACACCTGCTGGGGTTCAAGGCGTGCAGAGGGAGGGCACCAGGCATGGCAAGCGATAAAACGGGAGGAAAGGGAGAGATGGAGGGAGGGAGGAGGGAGGGAGGGGCTCCTCAGCAAAAAAAACACTACCTCAAGCGAAAACAAAATGTGATCTACGACCCTCCCATTTTTATCTCTCAATCGCTTCTACCAGGGCCAATTTCTCCTTCTGCGCATATATATATATACACTTTTCCACTTCCATACTTTCGTCACCAAGGACGGCCTCCGCGTCAACAGACACATATAGAAACCTTAAAAAAACCTTCAAGAAACCCACCACCCACCTTCACCCTACCACTCACTCCGCCCCACCACCACCAACACCACCACTACCCCCCCTCCTCCCCCTACCCCCATCCCACCCCATACGTCTACACTTACACCATCACCTAAAAAATGAGACCAACCATTTAATCACTTAGATACTGCGGTCAGATAGATGCCTCCATTACATGGCCACCATCCCACTCCACCCCCCCCCCAGAAAAAAAATCCCACCCCATACGAACACACCTGCCCAATCAATCAAGACGAGATCGATCATTTTTCGATTCTCTCTATAGATATTTCGGGACAGAAAAACACCTCACGTACACACATCATCACCACCACCACCACCATCTCTACAGCAGACCCTATTTCTGGGTGGTAAATAAAAAAACACCCCCACCCCCATCCCCCACCCCACCCCCACCTCTCCGCTCTCTCCGAGACAGCAACCGAGTGCTCCCCGCCGCAGGCGATCTGCCTGATCTTGAGGTGCTGCAGCTTCTCTATGAGGCAGAAGTCGGCTTGGAACGGGTGTCCCCTTTCGTTCTGGGGGAAGCCCTGGGGCTGCCGAGTCCGAGCTGCCCTGGTAGTTGCGGCCGCACAGTAGAGCTGCCCGTCCATCGTGAGCGCCGCGCTGTGCCCCCACCCGCCACCACCTTCACGATGTTCTGAAACGTTCAAAATAAATAATAAAAAATAATTCGATTTGTTCGGTGGGTACGTGGTGGGTGGGTGGGTGGGTTGGATGGATGAATGGATACGGATGAATGGATGGATGAATGGATACGGATGAAGAAACCAACAAGAATCAACGAATAATCGATTTTCATGGAACAACGCATCAATGAATCGATGAATCAACAAGGACCAACAACAATATCTTGAATCGACCAATCAATCAATCACCAAAAACCAACCAATCAATCAATCAATCAATCACCAATCAAACAATTCATCAATCAATCAATCAATCAAACATTCATCAATCAATCAAACAATCAAACAATTCATCAATCATCAAACGATCGATCAATCAATCAATTCATTAATCAGTCGATCGACTAGTCAATCAATCGACCAATCAACCGATCGAACAAACAACCAATCAGATTGGGCCGTACAGCAGCAGAGAGCGCATTCGAACGCGGGGTCACGACCATGTATTAAAAAACACGGGCGGCCGGTTTAGGATCACAAAGTGGCCGGAGGGATGGGAGGGGAGTTCGGCGCCGGAAATTGGACCCCCGTCGCAAATAAAAAAACGCGAGATTTGTCTCCAACAGGAAGCCTTTTGTTCGGTCGACTCAAACCCACCGGACATCCACACACCCATCTTATCCCCACGCCTGGCCGTTATATTACGCTCTCAAAATAATGGAACATCCCCCCCCCCCCCCCCTGGTAGGCCACCAACGCCGTCGTCATCGCAGGGCAATATTTAAAACAATTCAAAAAGTCATGCAAAAAACACTGCCTGTAAAAAAACCACAAGCAACACACACACAAACTAAAAACCTCTTTACTCGTACCTACCCTGCTGCCACCATTAGCAAACATTATCCCATACTAATTCCAAGAGTTTGCGACAAAAAACCGCGGGGGGGGGGGGGGGGCAGTCTCGTAAAGGGGGTTAACCCCATTAGAACCGCAGTCCCGTTTTGGGGACAAATCACTCAAATTTCAAGTAGTTTGTCCCCAAAACGGGACTGAGGTTCTAAAGGGGTTAAAACCACATTCAAAAGTGAAAAAACAAGAAGAAAAAAATATCTAAAGAGTTCAATCAAAGTCTATGTACATGTCTAGGACACAAATAAAATCTCGGAAGAAAAAAAGAGAGCGCCTGTTTTTCATGTATGACTCTCACCATTCCACAAGAGAC